>NQII01001233.1:496596-508046 GCA_002778355.1 Clitarchus hookeri
TGATGTTTGAGCGGGGAGGGTCGACGTGGCTCCATGCCGGTGATAATAAACCAGGAGGTCATCACCCTGCTGCTGACGCCAAACAACTTTCCCTTCGACATCTGTTTTGTTTGAAGAACAATAATTGTATCGCGCGCTTGTTTGCATTTCGCTGTATAGTTATCAAATCAAAAATAATCTATAACGTTAACTTTTCGTATTACACTACAGAGATAAAAAAAAAAATTATGTAGGTTAAACATACAATTTTTTGGAAAACCAGATGCCAAAAATTATTTTGTAAAATTACTATATTTCACAGGTTTGGTTACAACTACAAAATAGATTATTTATCTCCAATTTCAATTTTAAATAAATTGAGGTGGTTTTTATACCGTGAGTTGTGTGAGGTTTTCCAGTCGTTAAATGTAGTGAAAATCAATAATATACCTAAATTTATATTGAATGAGTTTCTAAATNGTGTGAGGTTTTCCAGTCGTTAAATGTAGTGAAAATCAATAATATACCTAAATTTATATTGAATGAGTTTCTAAATGAAAAGAGTATCCTCCAGCAGAGGGTTTTTGCCGTCAATCGCTCAGTCGTGATCTTGAAACTCCCTTCTAGGACTACTGGTGTTATGGTCTATTCGCGGTTTCTTCACACTATTTGAAAGAAACATTTGAAAAATTACCCCATGTACGATGTGTAAGTTTTTTTCTTACGGGCACTGCCTACCGGCAGGCAGATGCGAGTTTTAATAGGAAATCCCATGTTAAAGAAATTTTGCCTCAGTGCGTTAATTTTAAAGATAGGCGTTTCAAACCAAATATATTCTTCGCGAATTTTTTTGGACAAAATCCCTACTAGCATATATTTTCAATATAGATAAGCTGTATGTATGTTTTGTAAAAACATAAATTTTAAAAATTCCTTGCACACAGTCTATAATGCTATGAAAACATTTCCGCTGTGCGGAACTCTCCTAAAACATTCTCGAAGAACGCATTTTTTTTTTTAACGCGTGTCTATAAAATTAACGCATTAAGGCGAAATTCCCTTAACATGGGAATTCCTATTTAATTTTCTCAGCTGCCAGCCGGAAGGCAGTGCCCTTAAATATGTTATATATCAGAAGCGTTTTATACTTCTGTTAACATAAAAGTACCTTATTGTTGGGTAAATTGAATGTTTACTTATATTCCATTTATAATTTATAATATATACTTTATAATTAATATTAATAAAGCTAGGAAATAGGTGTGTTGGTAATGCCTAGTAATAGATAGTACTTTTGCAAAGCATAATCACACTGAGTGGGCAAAACTGCAGTGTGTTGTCCCTTTGATGTAATTTTACTGACTAGGTTGAGCTTTGTTTGTATAAGGTGGAGGAATTCCCTGGAAGTAGAACCTCAACAGGGCTTTAGAACAATTGAAAAACGATCGCCAATGGGCTATATAAGAGTGGCCGACACAGAAATACGATAGGCAGAGAGCCGGGAATTTCACGGATTCATTCGGCAACAAGCTGTACTCCACGGTCCTCTGTGCACTCGAGCCTCGGTTAGTTGTTCATTGGCGGCTGCTCGAAGTTTACCCCAGACCAGGTGGCACGGGATTCAGTCATTGTTTCCTTGGAAGTTAGTTATTTGGCTCGAATTCGTCCAGGGCGTGTCTTACGAACTGGGCTCCAATTGAAGAAGCAAGTCAAATGTACATGTGTTTGAAGTTTAGCGTGTCCTCAGATGAAATCGTGAAATTTCCGGGTCTCTAATTAATGATAGCGGCGCGGAATCCATAGATTAATTTCTTTACACTTACGTCGACATATTTCAACAATATTTTATCCAAATAGATATCTTTTTCCAGGCATCGGAAATTAATATTTACAAAATGCTCTTTTAATAAGCTCTGTTTTGAATACAAAAATCTAACTAAAAAATTGCTATGTTTACTTCGGCAACATTCGCCAAAAACATTCGCCACATCTTTCTGCAACGCCTTGTTTCTTCAATATGTAATATTCCAAGCAATTTTACATTTGTCACGTCTTGTAATACATAAAATATCGGATTCCGATTNTTTCTTCAATATGTAATATTCCAAGCAATTTTACATTTGTCACGTCTTGTAATACATAAAATATCGGATTCCGATGAAGAGAAACTCGATCTTTTTCTTTCAATATTTCGTTTCGTAAAACGATACTTTTATAAATAACTGATATAAATTATATGTACCTATTTTTTTCGATGTCAACATTCCTACGACTTGAGAACCTTTCGCAGCACGCGGTAGCCAATCAATACACGAGGCCTGTTCCCACAGCGTCGCGCAGCCAATCAGAGAATGGGCACGCCTACATCAAAGGAACCGCCACGCCNACACGAGGCCTGTTCCCACAGCGTCGCGCAGCCAATCAGAGAATGGGCACGCCTACATCAAAGGAACCGCCACGCCATCGTCCGGCAAGATTCCCTACTTGCGAAAATCCGGAGTGAACCGGCCGGGGACATTTCGTCTGCGTGTACTTATTTTCTCTGTGGTGTCACCTAAACTATGTTGGCTGAAGATTTTTTTTTTTATTTTGCGATTTTCCAGTGTGTCTGCCTATAAACTAAAAGAGTCGCGGTACAGCAAACAGCTGCTGAAGGCGTATAGCCGGGTTTTGCACGAAACCCTTCCCGTCCCGCTGGTTCGGGCAGAAAGGAGGCGGGCCGGAAATAGCGTCGCCATTTATGGGCGAATACAAACAGGAAACACGCCAACCGTAAACACTCTCCCTGACAAACAATTTGTTCCCCCTAGTTCGCGTCCTTTAGGTAGGGTGAAAAAAAAAGCGTTTCGTTTGTCGACTGGTGATACGTAACCGTTCCCTTTGCGAACAATGCTTAAAAAACAATGGGNAAAAAAAAAGCGTTTCGTTTGTCGACTGGTGATACGTAACCGTTCCCTTTGCGAACAATGCTTAAAAAACAATGGGGAAATATGGAAAGGGCGTCGACACGTTAAATGTTCTACGGCCTCGTTTTAGTACATAAACGGGCGAATCAGAAGTTAATTAGCGTTGTGCGCCATTGTAAGACAGGACAGCCAACTTGACAGAAATATAACTGCCGTGTGTGCCTTAAGAGGCTGTATCGCCCCTTATACAGAAATTATTCGTTTTAGAGTTATAACAGAAGAGTCAGGGTCGTCACTAGAGATAGTGGGACATCGCGAACATTTGTTGAGCTAACATATCTTCTATAACACTCTAACTAGTTTATTCTTTTATGATTGGATGAACAAGGTTTTGACTTGGCTAAGTTGTTTGCAGACCAATCACGAACGTTCTGCCTTATAGTATCAGAATCCTCATTGGTCCAGTGAAAATGGGTAGTATCTANTTTGCAGACCAATCACGAACGTTCTGCCTTATAGTATCAGAATCCTCATTGGTCCAGTGAAAATGGGTAGTATCTACAAACATGCATGACAGCCAATAAGAAAAGAAAACTGTCGGGAATGTGTACAGTATGTTGAATCCTAGCAAATGGTCAACTTTTCCCCCGCAATAAACCACCATCTCTAGTCATTACTGAAAATTTTTNGTATGTTGAATCCTAGCAAATGGTCAACTTTTCCCCCGCAATAAACCACCATCTCTAGTCATTACTGAAAATTTTTCATTATAGAAGCATTACACTGTATAGTTCTGTGGAAATTTTTGTACCTGATTGTTGATAGGTGTTGTTCTCTGATTGTGATTAAAAGGTGAGAATGAATTTATATATTAAGTTTTGTATTAAGTTAACTGTTGAATACATATACGTTAGTGGTTCATATAAAATATCCGTAATGATGGGAACGGCAATTATATAAGCTTCTATTGTCACATTTTTCAAAAAATCCTCCTAAATTTTAATTTGGAATTAATAAATCTAAAATTAAATATGGCGAGTGACACCGACTCTTAATTTCCAACAGGATGTGACAGCAAGACAGCCTAACTTGTGATTCGTCTAACATTGCCTAGTGGAAAACATACCATATGCTTGCGGGATCAATAATAAATATACCACAGCATGTGGCGTATAATCCATTCACGGTTACTATACACTTTTCTGAAGCCCTGCTCAAATTCTAGTTCCAGAATATTCCTCCGCTTCGTGCAAGCTAAGCTTAACTAAGTCTAGAAAATTACACCGAAGGACAAGGTGCCGAATCCCGAGCACTCAGTTGTAATAATATTTTGCATGGCGACTATTTTTTACTTGGCGCAACCAACACAAGCGTTTTTTTGCTGTTTTATTCATAATTATTATAAATCAAATATTATATATTTTTATATATAAAATATAGGTAAAAATTCAGTTTAACGAGAAATTAGATACTTTTATGTAGACACAGGTATACAACGCTTGTGATACTTGGCATATTTAGGAAGTAACTAAACACGTCACACACGGGGTGATTTTTCAAAGGTTTGATTCAAAAAGTGTGAAGAAACCGCAAACAGACTATAGCTAGAAATATGCAAGGCTCATTCCCACAGCACAACGCAAACGATCGGCGTTCTCAGTAAACTTACATCGCCAGAGGTTAGTCATAGCATTTAGCTTCTACGTAGCCTCACGATAGTGTGCCCAGGCGTGTCTCTGTGAACCTAGTTTCACCGTGCAGTTGGTGCTAAAACTCAGCTGTGCTGGTGTTTGATGACGTGTGAAATAAACTGCGAACAAACCTGACATCATTTCGNGTTGGTGCTAAAACTCAGCTGTGCTGGTGTTTGATGACGTGTGAAATAAACTGCGAACAAACCTGACATCATTTCGAAAATTTCCACAGCATTAAATGACGAGTACGGGTAGTTCTTTCCTATATTGAAACAAATATTTTCGGTCCTCGAGGCTTTCGTCTGATTGGCGCTTGAACTGTGTTGCAGGTATTTGAAATACTCATTTCCCCACGAAACCATTAAATGTGTGTCCAGTGTGCTGATCTACGAAAAGAACACACACTTCAGACGAAGGCTGTTGAGTGTTTTCAAGAAGTCACGCACATTAAAAACGCCATTCTAAGCCTCGAGCGCCGCAAAAAGCTCCAAGTAGGCAGGGGACTTATGGCAATCATCATAAGGTGCATACACCAGAGTAATCCAAGAAAATAACCAAGACTGTTAATAAGCAGCGGTGAACCAACGACTGTAATATACTTAGCGGAAATAATTTTTCCAAGAAATTTTATGACAGAAGTGGCATCATTATTCTCAGTTTCCTTCTTGAGAAATACAAATTACTTACAAAAAACTAAGATTACCGTAATATAAATGTTAATCCCTTAGACTTCTATGCAAGCAGAAGAGAAGGAAAATGTTCAGCCATCAAATGTTGTTGCGTTCCTCTTTGCAGCCTCGTATGAACTCGAGCAGACATAATATGTTAAAAAGCAGCTGCCTTTGTGGGAAGCCAATTTCACGTATGACTGGGGTGCACGCGAGTAGTTACTAACGATATTTTTGTATTATTATCGACTCAGTCATCCTGAACGTGTCAAATAATCTGTAATCTGATGGAAAAAGTTACACATGAAGTGGTTGAAGTATACCGATCCACCAAATGAATTCTCCAATCATTCCAGGCTATAGTGTTCTTATTTAACCTTCCACTACTAGCACCGAAAACTGAATTTTGCAATGCGATCAAGTGTATGACATTTAATGCAATTGTATAACTTCCTGAAATTGCTTATAACCAATGAGTAACTTCCGTCAGGGGCCTAACCAGGGGGGGGGGGTTGTTCGGGACATACTTCCCACCCAAAATGATAATAAAATTTTCTAAAATAAAGTATAAAAAAATTACAACTTTAAAATTTTTAAATACAAGCAATTTGTGCCCCCTTGGACATGAAGGATGTTTATAGCATTTTGTGGTTTCATAGCTTTATAATAGCCCATTGATTGTAAATAATTGTCTCAACTAAACATAAGTAGACTAGTATCTTTAATTTTTTCACATATGAGAAATTTGTAATCATCCTTTAACACGAAGGAGGTTTATATATAGCATTTTTTAGTGTCGTCTCTGTATATTAGCACATCGGTTGTAAATAATGTTTTTATATAATAATTTTTAAGNTATAGCATTTTTTAGTGTCGTCTCTGTATATTAGCACATCGGTTGTAAATAATGTTTTTATATAATAATTTTTAAGATATTACCGTTATTATTGTTTCCAAAAATATGAATTTGAAATCATCCCCCTACTCTCCTCTGGCTCCGCCACTGACTCCCGTCATTTAGCAGTAATGAAGCACAGGAATGTAAAGAGTTTGATTATGACACAAAAACCAACATTCTAAACAAAATCATCCTGCAGATCTAGGTATAAACTTCCTTTAGTGCGCAAGTGACGTTCCTGACAGGTAACGTACTTTGACGTGAAGCGACGTGGCGGTCACGTTCACGTGGGCGTACCCGTTCTTTCATCATCTGCGCGGGGCTCCGGAAAGTGTCCTCGTGTCTGATTGGCTAGAGCATGCTGCGAACAAGCCCCTACTTGTTGGGCTGGCGCCTGGCAAGTAAGTTACCAGGCGTTGATTGGCGCACAGTGTCGGACCATGATGCTGGTCGTGCTGNTTGTTGGGCTGGCGCCTGGCAAGTAAGTTACCAGGCGTTGATTGGCGCACAGTGTCGGACCATGATGCTGGTCGTGCTGCAGACAAGTGCGTCTGGAGTTCACAACTGGTGAAATGTAAATGCATGTACACGATTTATCTAAATTCAACCGACAACCTTCGGCTGCAAGTTAATCACGAAAAAAGAAGGTGAACACAAACACACACATATATACACACACATGTAAATATATACACATATGTTTATATATACACACACACACACACTACCTATGGTATATGGCCTAAAGTGAATCATAAGGGCGGCACATTCCTTTGAAGTTGGACCTAAAGCTGATTGCGAATATTGGAGAAAATATTTAAGATGGAGCACTGAGTGCCTGGACAATGTATAATGTAAATTGTGACATGTTGATTAATATTCCATCTTGTAAATCCCAAGTACACTACAGCGTCATTGAGATTAAGTCGAAATAAGGGCGGTAAACGTAATAATTTCCATGAAATAATTCGATGACAGCGACATATGTTGTGGCGTTTGCATTTTATTTCCGTTACTCATTATCCAGACACTCAGTGTTCTATCTTAAAAGTTTTCTCCAATATTTGTAACAATATAGTGCTTCAGGTCCAACTTCAAACATGCGTACAGACCTTGGGATTCACTTTAGACCATAAGTCGTATATGTTTTCCCCTTATTTTATCGTGATTAACATGCAGCCGAATTTTGTCAGTCGAATTTTAATAAGTCCCGTATATTCCCTTTATAAGCCTTATTTCTCCACTGTAGAACAAAACCGTTCTCTTAAGCAGAATTATTTTTCCATAGTAATTCAGAATACGTCCCAATATTCTGAATTAATGAAATTTGTCTTCCTTTTTCTTCGCTTTATGTTTCATTCTTTTCAAGGTAATATACCTACCTGTAGGTGAATCGTAGATATTTTACGTTTTAATATTGAATATAGAGGTTGAGACGCCCGGTCGTCCCATCTCTGGCACCGACGATTTTCCTGCATCGAAAACTACGTTATTTACCCCCCTGCACCAGAAAATTTACAAGACGTCTATCGCTACCTTGGATGATGATTTTCATCGCTGCTAGGCTGTGCTGGCTGGCCTGGGCGAACACGTGGATCGCCCGGCGTAGCTGGGGGAGCCGACGTCGGGTGACTTCGATGTCCGACGGGGACCGGTGCATGAACACCGACCACGAGTACATCAGCATGACCACGCCGTCCGTCTGCAGAATAAAGGCCGACCCTAGCTCCGGTGATGTGGGGCGCTACTTGCGTTGTGACGTCACTCTTTCCTTATTGGCTCAGTTTGTGGGCCAATCCTAGATGATGCGACTTGGCCGGAGATGTTTGATCGGAAGTATTTTATTGTAGTGAAATTCTGGAGCGATCTACACCCTTTAGGTAGACTAGGGAGACTAAAGTTGGTAGGTTAAAGAGTTATAGCTAGACACCTTCGAAATTCGCGTTATTTTTCGAAGGCACACTATACTTCAAATACTAGTGTTNTTAAAGAGTTATAGCTAGACACCTTCGAAATTCGCGTTATTTTTCGAAGGCACACTATACTTCAAATACTAGTGTGGTTTTTATTGCTTTTTTTTCATTGGACAACAGTTGTTCAACACGACTTGGACAACTTTGAATCGATAGGGCACAGGAAATGTCCGATGTCCAAAAATATCAATAGGTAATATGGATCCTCAATTTTGCAGAAGGCAATAGGTATGGCCAGAAAAAAATGTTTGTATTTTAAACGACCTGTAGTCTATACTCCACGATACTGCGTGTTTTNTTAAAGAGTTATAGCTAGACACCTTCGAAATTCGCGTTATTTTTCGAAGGCACACTATACTTCAAATACTAGTGTTGTTTTTATTGCTTTTTTTTCATTGGACAACAGTTGTTCAACACGACTTGGACAACTTTGAATCGATAGGGCACAGGAAATGTCCGATGTCCAAAAATATCAATAGGTAATATGGATCCTCAATTTTGCAGAAAGCAATAGGTATGGCCAGAAAAAAATGTTTGTATTTTAAACGACCTGTAGTCTATACTCCACGATACTGCGTGTTTTCGAGCCTCAGACGTATGTTCATTGGCTGCTGCTCCAGTGTGTAGCCAGTTTTAGCTCGGAGGTGGCACGGGATTCGGTGATTGCTTCCTTGTAGGTCTGCTGTTGGCTCACTTTTCACCTGGGCGTGTCTAATAAATTGTGATCCAATTGCAAACGTAATAAAACTGTGCATGCGTTTGAAGTCTAGCTTGGCCTAAAATTAATTCATTAAATTTTCCAGATATACCAATAAGTTAAGGACCACAACTCGAGTATGCGTATGGCGATGAATTCTTGAGTGCCGGCATGTGATAACGCGAATTTTGCAGTTTCAACTAGTTACTGTGTTCACATATAGTATAGTGTTGTGCATTTTCAGATTTGTAGAGTTCATTAGACTTCCAGAAAATGCGGCGTGTAGCCGGTAGGGTAGGGAGAGTACAGCCGGCAGTTTGAAGGGCTGTAGCGCGCGCTACGTGTAAAGGCAGGTAGGAGAGGGGGTGACATGCGTATGGTTCCCTCGGGGTGTTGGGGACACGTGGAGGGTGGAACGGTGCCACAAAGCTGATGAAGGTCTCCAGGCAACAGTTCGCAACCACAGCGTGTGTGAAGGGAGGTGACGGGAGTGATTGTGCTCGCCTCCCCACCCCTCCTCCCCCTCAAAACCCTCCAGCACAACTGACACACACACGCGCACACTTTGATAATGAAGCGAGGTGCGATAGAGAGGGGGTTGAAGTTTCGCCTCATCCCCTACTTACCGCCCCTTTCCCCCCAGGGTGAGTTTGCGATCAGTAGCAATCAGCACTCTCGACCGTGCACTTCTTGCGGCGAGGCTGTGTAGGGCGGGCGCCTGTGTCTCCTTACGTAGGCAACCCGCACAACTCTCCTGCTAGGCGGGTCGAGGACCAAGACAGGACGACAAATACGACGAACTCACGGGGTCTGCGTCACAATGGACATCGGAACAGAAGCGACAGGTGACACAAACAAAACTATCCACCTGCGAGACGGTATGGCGGTTACCCATTGATGTAAGGATGTCCAAGCGTTGATTGCGTGATTCTCTTTGTGTCTGACTGGAGTCGATTGGCTATTGGTTCTTCCAGGCTCTAGGGAATGGATCTCTAGCGATGAGGACCATATGGAAAAACTTGTGCGGGAGGAATCGTCACTGCATTTTTTTTATATACTTAACTATTGTATGGGATTAATAAGAGCATAAGATTTCAAACTTCTGAGCGTATTTAAGCTTTCATTTACTTCGTCCACCGCGCACAAAGAGAAAACTTAGTCAAAGGAGTTTTCGTTAGGGCGTGTTACTTACGCAACGAACTTAAATCGTTAAAAAAAAATTATCTGTGCTGAATAAAGATGTATTTACCCAAAATAACATATTTCTTTATTCGAAAAAAAATATACACGCCACCTATAATTGTATTTTCCTAATGATGCAAACAACAAGTTGGCCTCTATAAGCTAACTTTTCTAACTTTCGTACTCCCTACAATGTTAATCCCACATATGGCAGAAGAATACACGATGTGAATACAAGTAGATCTTAAGCAGTGCTTTCAAAATTTCTGTTTACCGCGAACTGCATATACAACTAAAATGATTAAGATGCATCGCTAATATTGTAATCCATTCTCTGCGGTCGTTAAAAAACTGGTGGGTGTGATTCGTGTTATTAAACGTATCTTCGATTTGTTCTTGTGAAATATCTCATTTTTTCGTCCTACTGAGAGTCAGTGACAAACTTGAATGGTTCTAAGCAATATTTTCAGCGAGCACCTATTAATCTGAGGAATAGGAACAGTTTTGTAAAAGCGATTCCAGTATTCCTAGCAAAAGTTGAAAGGTTAATAAAATTTTATTTTAGGTGACTTAAAATAATATTTAAATATAGTGAATAAAAGATCAATTAGAATTAAAAGTTTAATCAAAATTTTTGTATACATGAATAATAAAATACAAATATTTTACTTCGTTACGAAGTAATTTTATATTTGATCTATGTTTATTACAATTATCCTGTTATTTAACACAGGAAATAGAGAAGAATCTGACACACATGCGACACCAGCGCCTACCTAGTGGCGAAAATATTTGCTTGGCAAACTTTTAACATCGATCTTCCCAACCTGAGCAGAAGTAACCTTAACACGAGCAACGTTGCTTAAATGATGTACCTAAGCAAGCATCACCCAAGCACGGAGAACAGATGTTCAATAACTGAAGGAATTTGGGCGGCTCTTAACAGCGTGGTCTTGAGAGCCGATGAGGGTGAAATGATGTTATAATGGAGCAGCGCCGGAATGCAAGAGCGGGGGAAACGGGAAATCTCCGAGAAAACCCGCCGACCAACGGCATAGTCCGGCACGATTCCCACTTGCGAAAATCCGGAAGTGACCAGGCCGGGGATTGAACCCGGTTCACCTCGGTGGGAGGCAAGCAGTCTAACCGCTCAGTCACCGTGGCCCCGGTTCGAAATGAAGATCTACCTCGATCTCCATTCATGTTTGAATCAAGATGTTAGGATCTTGGTTCTGGGCGGTTATTGGTGCAACCGGGCACAAGTGCACGTCCTCCAGGTCAGGGCTTGTTGACATGGGTGTACTCACGCCCGGTGTCAGGGGGGGGGCGGCGAAGCAATCCCGTGCCTGACGACGTCGTCGCCGGACCCACTTCGTCGCTCGCGCGTGAAATTAAAACTGAAAGAGTCTGGCGCCGGCTTCGTCCGACAGACAGTTAGCCCGTCACTGCCCAG
>NQII01001233.1:508055-532771 GCA_002778355.1 Clitarchus hookeri
GGGGGGGGGGGGGCACGGGGCGTTAGGTGAGACAGGAATGAGGCAATATAGCATCTGGCGACGATCTGCCGTATCGGGTTGACGTCTGGACAGGGGAAGGGGGCAGCTAGATCGTCCGTTGTCCCCTCCGATCACGACAAAGAGTTCTCGGATGTCGCTCGCCCCATCCCCTACCTCGCAGTACAGCGGGTCAAGCGCCTCCATATTGCCTGCTATACGAAACGTTGCACTGGCCCTGAGAGTCCTAGTCGCAGAAAGGACGTCCGTCCATGAAGACACTTCCCGCTCAAGAGCAAGACACGAACTGTCATACGCTAACTCCTGCAAGACTATAGTAGCGCCGCTGTAACTCAGGACTCGAGAGCTCTGCCAATGTCGGGCCACTTCTCCTCGGGACATGAAACAATTGGACGATGGCGATACGGCAGGTGGGAGGGAGTGCCTGCAGATTCGTCTGCCCACCTGCCAGCTACCTGTGGTTGGTGCTTTGCAAGTAGTTCTGTCTCTCTCTTTTACTTGGGTAGGCGGAGCCAAGTCCGTTCTTAGGCCGACGCGACTGTAGTAATAATAAGAGATCCTTATAGAATTCTACACTGTTCAACGAATCTCAACCGAATTTAGTAATTTTACATTTCAGTGCCCATTTTAAAATACTGTGTATACCAAAAAGGTATCCGGCCCCTATTTGGGCCGGAAACCCGTAAAACAGGTTCGTGAATCTCCGGACCCCTATTGGATCCGATCCCCTTAAGATGGAGTCCTGTATCTCTTCTTGCCCTACCATACCTGGGAAATTTCCGGTAGTTCTGCTAGTGGATACATATACCTGGAAGATGGTTTCATATGAAAACATGATTAATGTATTTATTAATTAACTTCAAACTGTATACGCACTGTTACAATCTGTCCTGCGAGCCAAAGGGAGAAAATGCTAAGAAGGGTTGTTACATTAAGCTATATGTAAGGATAGGAAAATTTTCGCGAGTCCAATGTCCTGTTGGCTAGACTCCAGGGTCGTGTGTACACTCGAGCCACAGATGTTTGCTCATTGGCTGCTGTCCCAGAGTGTAGCCAGTGTTACCTCCCACCTGGCAGTATGGGATTCGCTACTTGTTTCCTTGCTAGTTTGCTATTGGCTCAGGATCGTCCAGGGCGTATCTAATGAATAGAAACCTGAATATTTCGCTTATGTATTGAACTGTAGGTTACAATTCACAGTCTTATGTTCAAACAATCAGTAATAAATGTATCGTTGGTTGCTTTCTGTCAGCGTACATGGCGTGATTGGGCATGAATTTTGTTATACGATTTTTATTGGCTCAGAGATTTCAAGGAGGTGTCACATAAAGCGTGAACCAATTGCAAAAGTGACACATACGTACATGTTTATGAATTCTAACTTGTCCCGAAATTAATTCGCGAATTTTTCTGATTTATCTTGTACTGAAATTAATCCGCGAAATTGTCCTATCCTTAGCTATAGGGAGCGAGTCAAAGAAAGGAGCCCACCTGGTCTCGCACTCTGAACTCGCCGCCCAGGAGGATCGCCGCCGACTCCTCATCTGGTCATCACACACGCCCTTTGACACTCTCCGACTGCTCTGATCCTCTGCCCCGCAGTCCTGTCCACTCTTCGGGCCCCTCCGCGTGTGTGCCGTCGCCATTATGCATGATTAGCTCCCGTTGTGCATTTGAGGCGGAGTCTGCTTCTAGATTGTTCGAGTTCCAAAATAAAAATTAAAATGTCCTGGTGTCTGCTGCATCCACATTTTCTGGTGTTCTATGCGATTTGTTGTTGATATGTATGCATTCCATTCTGGCTCGATGTTGTAGTTCATACGTTTTTTTAAACTTGGCTGTGGCCTCCTTCGCATGCATTGTTGTCAAAGGATGTGTACAACGGGGCCATATCATATTCATAAGTTTCCTTATACTTGTAAAAATTTTGCCAGGTTTTTGACTAATGTTAACAATTTTCTTCAGCTCTCACACACACTACTTGCCACAGCTTGCAAAGCATTCTTCATACAAGAATGCTTCTCATACATCTAGCATTGTTTTCGAGCCTCCGAACAATGCAATAAATTACTTGAAAATATTAGCGTAGAAGAATGTTCGAAAATTAGACATCCAACATAGTCTTTTATACAATCAATTGAAATGCGATATGTGGATGGAGTTCATCAAACGTATTTTATAACAGCAAACCAAATGTAAATCTGTGTTTCTAGCATCGTTTGTGAGAAATTTTACAAGTGCTCGATAACCTACTGCATTATAATTAATTTTGTCCTTCGTGGCTAATATTTTATTTAAATACTCCCATGGTGGTAAAAAATTCAACACTAAGAGCGTTAACGCCAAAATGTTAACCAAATAAATTGTTGACGCAAACACGCGTCATGTTCTGACGGTGCAAAATAAAACGAATTTTGACATTCTGATGTTTAAAGCTGCACGATACATGCACCGAAGTTGCTACATGGGAACACGCACACACACACTCAATGTCAAGAGCCCTGCTCACTCCACCATTCCCTTGTCGACCCTGCTTGCCATTACCTGGACTTCCCCCTTTCCACATTCCTTCAGGTGTTGTCACCATTGGTCCTAAGAGGGAAGGGGGGAGAGCATTAGGCACCATCCCCTCCCTTCTGGGAAGTGCACGTGCACTGGCGGGCCTGTTCGAGGCTTGGCGCTCACTAGTACCAACATAAATGTTAGGCGTTGCTCTCTGTCAAGTACGAATACACCAACGAGCTGGAAATTCAAGACAATAAAAACGTCTGGGCGAGCTCCGTCGAGATGTCCGAAGACAGGTCCCGGACTTTACAGCCGGTATAAACATTTCGGAGTTTTCTCGTGACCCGAAATGTACCGGACAACAACTTTCTGCTTTTGTATTTTTTTTTTTTTTTTTTTTTTTTTCCCCGAGAAATTGCTACGTCAGCAGTACTGAACTGAGAAATATGTATGTTTGAATCGAGCTTGTTCTAATAACTGCCAGTACTTCCTTGACACCACTCAAACTCTCTGTTAAATAAGACAAATATTTCCGTCAGTTTGGATGAGATAGAGAGAGAGAAAGAGAAATAACTGAGTATCAAGCTAGGGACAACCNTCGCTAAAATATTTCGTGACTAGTTGTATTTCAACAAACGTCAGCTCATATCCACTTTCATGATTGGATGACTGATGTGTCGCGCGTTTAGTGTGACTGCCCACGAATACAAAACGTACAGCATTATAGTAAACTAATTCCGATTGAACTGCCAAGTAATAAGATGTCTTCTCATATACACACGTGGCCAATAAGAGAAAGAAAACTGCTGATATGCCCGCAGAGTATTGAAATACTTTGTGAATGGAAATTAATTTCGCGAAAATGCGAGTGTCCCTATCTGCAGCACGTACTACTCGCCACCAGAGCACTCAGAGTAGAGGTTACTCGTACACAAACCTGCAAAACTATGCCTTGTATCTTGAAATACAGGCGTATGCACCAACAAAAGAGCCACATGCACTAGCAAAATGGCAGAACGTATTTGCTTATCAGTATCAGAAAACTAATTTGCAAGATGTTGACTGAAATAATGCGGGCATTTGCGCAATCCGAAATATGAGTCGAGCTATTTAACCCCTCTAACATATTATCCCTAGTATACTCGTTCACCTCTGGTCAGTGCTGTGCAAGTCTAGAAGCTATCACCAATACTGACATCGCCTTTCCCTGGGAAATTCTATTGGTTGCTGCTGACATGCCAACTCTTTATAACTGTCTGCTTCTTGTGTCATGAAAATACTGACCCCCTTTCCTTAGGTTGCAAAGTGTCAGTTGTTATAAGACATTCGGAAGTCCTGTTCACACATAATATTTATTCTTTTGCAACACGTGAAACGAAAATTTAATGTGTACCAAAAGGTGTTACGGGTGCTTGTAGCCAAAAATTCATAATTTTATACGTATACGAAACACCGTTCAACTTGTAGCCATTACTTGTGGTGTAGAGGTTAGACTACTCGCGTCTCATCTAGGCGAACCAGGTTCGATTCCCAGTGGCGGTTGCTCCCGGGTTTTCGCATGTGGGAATCGTTCCGGACGATGGCGCTGGTCGGCGGGTTTTCTCGGAGATCTCCCGTTTTCCCCACCCTTGCGTTCTGGTGTTGCTCCATACTCACCTCGCTTGACCCTCATCGGCTATCAAGACCTCGATGTCAAGAGCCACCCAAATCTCCCCACTCACTCACAAGCACGGCATTTTGCCTCTGTGTAGCTGACTACTTTGAGCTGGAGTAAACCAGCGAATGGCCGAGGAGGTCGAGACAGCAGCCGGTGAGGGATCTGGAGGGGGGAGCGTGTACAGAACCTCCCCTGCCGTGAGTTACGCCTACGGTGTAACCAAGGGGGTTGTCAGAGAGGGCAGAGGGAGGATTAGGCCCCTGACAGACACACGGAGGGGCAGTCGAGCCGCGCTTAATGTCGGATGTAAACACGTGTTAGTTTTAATTAAAGAGGCTTTAGGGGAACAGCGCCCATCGTTTCCTCTCGCCCTGCTACCCTCGCGCCTAACGGTAATGGCGCCGTTTGCTAGACCGGAGGGGGGGGGGTGCAGTAACAACAGCTCGTGTTCCGGTGGTCGACAGTCGATGGCCTCTGCACTCTGTCAAGTGCGGCCGCAGAATACCAGAGCGTACAGAAACCAAGCTCGATTGTACGTACGTCCAGAACTCCAGCGGCATACCCCCTACAACATGGCGCGGGCACAGAATACCTGCTTAACCCGTCCAGATCCAGTGCAAACGATTGTGCACCTTACGCAAGTGTAGGTAATTTTTGGTCTGTACTCCACACTGCAAAGCTCAATGACCAATGACCTTACCTGTGAGTAAATGATTCGCAAACCGTCTTACTGGTCTAGATCATAACTGGTTCATATAACTGTAAACGAACATATAGCCTACCGCTCATTAGGTGTGACAACGAAACAAGTCCTGTGTTGTCTTAAGTACAGCACGTATCATAAAATATATTGTTTGCAACTCCTGGAACCGTAAATTATGGTGGGGTCTGGAAGAGTTAAGGCTCCTGCGGCGGTTTTGCGCGTTCAATGTCCAGAAGTAAGGGAGAGCGATACGGGCGACAATAACACGTATACCTGTAGTCTCATCGCCCCTACGCGAAATACATTTAACTGGCAGCGCACAACCAATAACGGACCATCCGCGGCACGCAGTAGCCAATAAAACACGCAGTACGTTCCAAAATACTCGTGCAACCAATAAGGTGATGCGTTCGGTCAATCAAATAAATCGCCACGCCATTTAAGTAATGTGTAGTTACTGAAGACCGAAAAAAATTCGCTTTATTTTGTGTCTGCAGACTTCAGCCCGAAGTACGCTTTCAGCCAACCTCCAGTGAAGCACTCACAAATGTAAATGCCACTGCACAGTTGCCGGTAGGCAATGAAATCACGAATTGCTTTCAGACGGGCATAATGCTGTCAATTTTGGCATGTTACTAATTAATAAAGCGAATGTTGTAGATCTATCGTATTTGCCTATTCTATGGTACAGAGTTATTCGCCAATCAGAATCAAGAACGAACCTGCCGGGCATCAGTCAAGTCGTCGGGGAATTAAACAGGAGTGGAGAGATTTGGGTGGCTCTTAACATCGGGGTCTTGAGAGCCGATGAGGGTGAAGCGAGACGAGTACGGAGCAGCGCCGGAATGCAAGGGCGGGGAAATCGGAGATCCCCGAGAAACCACTCCAACCAGTGGCATTGTCCGGTTCCCACATGCGATTTTCCATGCGAGGAAATAGTACTTGTAAGTAACGTCTACAAATTGAACAGTATGTTGTGCAAATATGAAATAATTAATTTCTTCGTGACGAACACCTTTAAGGGCGCTGCCCACCTGGCGCTTGAACTGAGATGTAGTGTGTTTTAAATCAGCGCTTTTTTTTTTACGAAACCACTAAACGTGTTCCCGTCAGACCAATGTACGAAAAGAAAACACACTTCAGACGAGGTACGTATAATACTCTCAATGCATAGTTCACATTATAAAGGCTATTCCCGAGCCCTCAAACATAGCTAAAAACGACTTTTCCACGCTGCTTTATCTCGTAATGTACTGGTCGGAAACATCTGAAATTATTACAGGGACCTGCACTGAACTTAGCTTCAGACGTTCCCGTAATAAAATGATAGAGTCACGGCTTGAATCCCGTGGGTAAAAGCAGCACGACGGAAACACTGCACGCTAGTTCAGCGCCTTGCGCGTAGGGGCGTTGGGGCACTAGGTACGCGTGTCAAGTGTCGCCCTTATCGCTCCCCCGCCTCCCTACCTCAAACTCGCTAAAAAAATCTACAAGTAGGCGACACCCTTAAGAGTCCTGCGGGTCTCCACACTCGACTGTAGGCGGTGTGTACGGAGCAGAACAGCAGGCGTCGAGAGCGAAGAGTTAGAAGGCGACGATCCGATGCGTAATCCCCGTTGCTCTCGGCTCGTTAAAACCGGAAGTGGAAGCGGCGACTTAATCCCCCTCCACGTGGCTGTCGCAGGCATCTGTATGCAGGCTCCGTCCCACGGTTGTCCCGGAGAAGGTCGTTCGTTGTGTGGAGAGGGGTAGAGGAGGAGCACGGCAGTAACTTTTAAAAAGCCGTTTGCAAACTTATCGCAACTTTTTATTGGCCGGGTTCTCACCCCCAATCCCACTGTCCAATTACAACTTTCTACAACGGGGACCCGCGGTTGGAGGAGGAGTCGTTGTGGAGAAGGGGAAGGTAGCGTGGAGGGGGGGTTCAAAATACTCTTCCAACTGTTGGGGAGAGGGGGGAGAACTGCTTGCCAAAGCAGACAGATAACAGGAGAAACCTCTGCCAAACAATCCCGGCAGCCCTCCGTCTATCCAGGCAATTTAAAAAGCGAGACATTATCAATCGATAGAGACGTTAAGGCACGCCGCATACCTGGAGCTGGTTTGCACGTTTGAGGCACAGAAAAGCGCGGGAGCGATAAGGGCAACACTGACACGCGCGTCCAGTGCCCCTTCACCCCTATCCCAGAAGTCTCTGAACTGGCGTGCAGTGTTCTCGTCGTGCTGCATGCACATGGGATTTTAAGCGGCCACCCTGTAATTTTATTGGTAGGATATCTGCAGAAAAGTTTATTCCAGACTCCAATAACAATTTTGCATGTTTCTGACCAGTGAAATTTTGTAATACAGCATTGTGAGTGAGTGAAGAGATTTTAGCTGCTCTTAATATCGAGATCTTGAGGGCCCATGAGGGTGGCGCGAAATGAGTATGGAGCTGAGCCGGAATGCAACGGCAGGGGAAACGGGAGATTTCCGAGAAAACCCGCCGACCAGCTGCATAATCCGGCACGATTCCCACATGCTAAAAACCAGGGACGACCCCCGCTGGGAATCGAACCCGGTTCGCCTTGGTGGAAAGACAATATTCTAGCCACTACACCACCGCGGCTGGCGGGTTTCCTCGTGGATCACCCACTTACCCCGCCCATACCTTCCGGCGCTGCTCCATTCTCACTTCAATTCCCCCTCATCGGCTCTCAAGACCTCGTTGTTAAGAGCCGCACAAATTTCTCAACTCAACCCTCTCATCCAAATACTGGACAACGTAGGCAAATAAATATTTCATGTTTCACAGCTGTTTATTTAGTTTCCTGTTAAACTTGTTTTATTGGAATTTTTATATAATTATTAAGCATCAGTAAAAGCAGTAGCAAACACTGTTTCTTTCCAAAATACCAAGGAAAATACAAACGAACTCTCGAGCTGTATTTCGAACGAGGGCAATCAAATGGGTCGCCAAGCAAATATATTAATTTGATTAAAAGTTTTCTTTTTTTGCCCAACACAGAGGTTTTGTATATTCAACCATATATTTTATTAGATAAAATTAATAAATTTTGTTGCTTTTCAAGTTTTGTTTCCTCAGCAAAAAATGTTGTTAGGGCTTCTAAATATATGTGCGACAATATATAGAGGCACGTGTTTTTCGCGAAAGGATTTCAAGACCAGTTTACTTCAAAACACTTTCTTTAGTTCATTTGCACTTTCGTGGTTGGATGATTTTAAATATCACGTGCCTCAAGTGTCTGCTCGCGAATCATGGACGTCAAGTATCGAAGTACGATATTCTGATTGGCCCAGTCAAATAACGCGCAGCCAATAATCAAAGGAAGTTGTGGTTGCAGACACGTTTAATATTGGAGTATAGCACGAGCGTAAATCTTTTCGCGAAAAATACATGGCCCTAGTCATACCCAATCACGTATTATGTAGGCTGGGACCAGTATTTCTCTCAGTGCACGCGTTTCAAACGTAGTGTCGAACAGTTGAGGCTCTGTGCATGCAAGCGGCCTGTCAGTGTGGCACAGCCGCTGTTCGCCGCAGATCAGCTGACGACTCCTTGAGGACTAATGTGTCCCGTGGCGCTGATACTCCGGGAAAGATGACCCGTATGCAAAACTAATCACTAATGCCTGGTTCACATGTCCACCTAAAACGCCGAACAGAGCTGAACACAAGAACAGCCAATCAGAAACCGTTCTCGTTTCCCGCGCGAACTCACGCCGACATTTCTGCTTGTAGAAACAGCAGACTTCGCCAATATTCCTCAGAAACAGTTGGTTCACATGTTTTATATCTTTAAGGCTGTTGCCTGGTTGAGATATGTACCACCTGCTACTTTTTAACAGAAAAAAACACGTTCTTCTTTCCTATCGAAGCAGTTTTTAACATTACTGTAAAGCCTGTTTCCTGGGGAAATCAGAAAAATTAATAGTTAAATAAAAAATTACTGAATTAATTGTTATATTTACCTCAATACAGAACATGAGAGCATCATTTCTCACACTTAGCTTTTTTTTCAAGTTTATATCCTCAAAATTGGCTAAAACAGAGTTTAATTTACATGTATTTCCCTATAAGTACCAAAATCTCAACCAGGCAACAACCTTGATTTCTTGGATAAACAACACGTATTGATATAACTGTATATAATAGTTCAATATATGTATTTATAATGAAATACGCGAACATAAACGTTATTTTTATTCAACATTTGTATTGAATAATCGTAGTTTAAAAAATAACCGAAAGGTAGCACTAGTTTCTAAAGCATTTTCGGAAGTACTATAAAAACAAACTTACGGTCACTTGAAAATAATGTTGTGAAAATTAGTACTACAGTTGAATTAATGAAATAAAGTAGAAACATGGCATCGTCTAATTTATTGTCCGTTATTTATTTTGGAATTTTGGTATTAAAAATAACGAACTAAAGAGCGTGGCCGTAAACACTAAAATGGTAACGCAGAAAAATTTGCTAACGTGTGGACAACCACATGTTTTGTCCGCTTTGTCTGTTTGTTGTGATAGGTGTAAATGTGACTCGAATTTAGCTCCTTTTCTTTCCGGCCGATACTCTCCAGCAGGCATGCTGACATTTACTTAACCAATCGATTTCTTTGATCGATCTAGATCTAGGCACATAATGCTGATACGCAGAGAAAAATCGGACGGATTTACAACAAATCTATTTCAGACCTTTTTCCATGCCAGTTGTACGAATATATCTGCAATTATATGTGCTAGGATGTGCCATATCCTTGGAAATAAATTTACGCGGTCATAAATACTATTAACCAAAAACTCATAAAAATATCAAAGACCAAGAGATGAAATTTCATTAAAAAAAATAGAACTATCCATAAATATGACAGTTCAAAACTCAAGAAAATTCACAAGTTTAAATGACCCATAAAGATGCCGTTGAAATGAAAACATAAATTCTACAAGATGTATATCGATTCCGAAAAACAAAATAGGCAGCTTTAATATTGATTTTAAATCGGTTTCTTGAAGCTGATTTAATCGATTTTTTATCGGCATCCCTACCGTCCAGCCAGTCTCTGCTAGAAACCCGAGAATCACTGTCCCTTCCTCGAGCGACCGGCATTTCTTGTGGTGAGTCCACCCTACCGCCGCCAGAGGTAATTAGAGGGTAAAAACCACTGACGTACGCCTGCCAGGGGGAAACCTAACTCTCTGCCCGGGTCAGGCAAAAAGTACGCCCTCCCCCTGTCTGTTGCCTTGAACGTAAATCACAGTTCCCTCTTGGCTGCCGACAAACCTCGCTCAACCTCAGCCGGCATACGTCAAGCTTGGTTAAACATCCTTTAAGTAGACAAAAAAAAAGTATCCTCTGTGACATGACGGACGGGAACTTTGTAGTCGGAGCGGACCCACTACACAGCTTGGGATAATTCCAATGCAAGAGGGGTATATCATGAATAAGGTAAAATCAGAAGGCCACTAATGAGTTCAGGAGGCAATGTCCACCAATTAAAAGAATCTAGTGGATTATTATGCAGGCTCAAGCGACGAGCAAGGACACTGGTGACGGATGGGCAAGGACCAAGACAAGAAACAAGGAACACGAACCCGGGATATGCACACTTGAGCAACGGAAATGGGAAACGCGGTGGCAAGACAATAATCCTGACTGATTGGCTGGTTTGTGGTGGGGAAGGGGGTGTCGAGGAGCAATCAAAAGGTCCCCTGTCCTTGCCTCAGTTCCAACTCATAAGAAAGGATTTACAGATGAAATTAAACACAAGTAGACTAGAATAGCGCCGCTATACGAGGCATAACAAGGGACACCCGACTTTCATAGAAAAGAAGTTGTGTTTCCTAGCAATTTACTTCAGATCCACTTTCTTGATTGGGTGGATTACGAGTTACGAGTCTTAGGGATCTGCTCACCGATCACTACAGGAGTAACCTAACTCAGATTGGCCAGCCAAGAAAGAACATGCTTTACAATACGCAAAATAAACTTGCTGATGCACCTGTAGAATATTGAAACCTAACATGCGCGAAAATGTTATCACGAAATTAGGGTGTCCCTAGGCGTAGCTGTACAATATATGAGTAGAATAAAAAGTGACATCTAAGGTGCTAGGGAATTAAGGATGGTATACTGAATCACCCGCTTCATGTGTTCAATGGCTTCTGTCTAAGTGTAAAGTCATCCCCCCACCGATGGTACTACACATGATTCGTGCACAAGATTGTAGACTTTAAACTTGAGTAATGTCCACATTGACAGCTACTGACTTAAAATTGCGTTACACTGAACTTCGTGAAAACTGTTGACGTCATAATGTTATATCATTAATGTTTTGAAAGAAGGCGGACATTTGTTCGCTGTTGATTGGAGGTTTTTGAAATGCCTGCTTACGGTCTGTTTCTCTGCCAATTTTCGTATCCTTCCGCCATATGTAAAATTAACATGTCCGCGGACTCACAAACTTTGTTCACTCATCGATGAAACTTAACTGTTGAAATGACAGAGATATAAATATGTAAGTAATATGCAAAATATAAATCTTATGAGGGTAAAAGGGCCACGGTGGCTGAGCGGTTAGACGCGAACCGGGTTCAATCCCCAGCCGGTTCAACTCCGGATTTTCGCAAGTGGGAATCGTTCTGGACGATGCCGCTGGTCAGCGGGGTTTCTCGGGGATCTCCCGTTTCCTCCGACCCTTCATTCCGGCATTGGTTCATACCCACCTCACTTCACCCTCATCGGATCTAAAGACCCCGATGTTCAGAGCCGCCCAAATATCTTCACTTCACTCACTTATGAGCGTAAAACAATTATAAATGATATAGAATCAAACTAACTTAATATGACGTTGATAAGGGGAACTACTTTTCCGAATTCGCTGCCAACTTTACCATGAGTATTTTGGTAAGGTCTTACGTTAAAAGACATGCAGTTCCGTGACAGTGAATTTTATCAAATGTTTATTTCAAAAGCGCTTAATTAACCGGGAACAGTTTATAATATGTAAACTCTTGAATTCAGGTCATGTGATATTACGTTGGCAGCACTCAAAGTGTAAACTGCACATAGAGAAACCATGATTTGAACAAAATGTGTGAGGGAATGAACAAGTTTGCAACCTCCCGAATGTGAGTCAGGCATGTAACCGCACAAGCCAATACAATCGGCGCCTGCCAAAAGATCAGACAAAAGAATACGTCGTCATGAAAGGGCAGTTACTCTGCCTTGAGAGATGGGAAGCAGCAACAACATATTCGAGCGTTTGCCGCCGGAAGAAATATGGGGAAACCTGAGTGCCGGACGAAACGCGAAAGATAAACAGAACAGAGAGGAACGAAATAACAATGGGAAGTACTTCCTGTGCAACCGGAAAGAGCAAGATATTTCGCATGATTTCCAAATACGCCAATTCGCGAACTTCACGTCACGCAAAAACGTTTTACCGTGCGAAGGGCGATAACGAGTGGCAAACCTGGGTTTTGTGAACAAACATGGCGATCTTCTTCGTTCGGTGAATTGTATGTAGGTAGCTGTGAACAAAGCCACCTGATGTGTTTGTTCAGAAGTACAAACGTTCGAAGCAACTTTAGTAACAGGAGTAGCTTCCTGCTACCGCTGAATATTTAGGATTATGCTAAACTTTTTAGATGATTCTTTGTGAAAAATGGGGTAGAAAACATAATACTACCTGTGACGTAGGGCGAAACACCCTTGGAAATTGGGAGCTAACATTAGTTACTTACAAAATGTTACAAACTACATGAGATAAATGAACAAATTCGACAATAGTGTTAAACTAATTTGATATATGTCATCTGTGAACATTTGGCGGATATAAACATCGCCCGTAATTATGAAATTAGAGGGTGCCACGTTATTAACTAACAAACGTGTGTTGCCCGCGTGTGTTTATTGATTGTTGGGATGACGTCATAATCATGAGTACATTAAAGGAACACAAGTTCGCAGAACACTACACGGATCAGTTCTGTAACCGGGTTTGCGGGCAGCAGCGACAGAATATTCTGTTAGGCAATTACAATCCTAGTTGTTGTGGCAACAATCCAAATACCGCTGAAGTTGTTCTGTTGGGTGTACTAACTGATTTCGAGTAGGAACGTAGTAATCTGCTGTAGCAACTATATGCACAGTAGCAAATACATTCTAAGATAGGAATAGAACATACAGTACTGTTTGTATTACTCTCTATGCTAACAATATTTCTATGGCACCTAGGGCCCTTCAAACGGCTGTCCTATTTTAACAATCTAGATGTTTCCTACAGACATTTTTTTTTCTCATTGTGAGGGTAGAAGAGTAATCCTTTAATTTAATGCTAATCCCCTCTTTTTTCTTTGAGCCTTTGGCTTGCTATCGGGACTAGGTAGTTTTTCCAGTCCTTTGGTTTTATTCTAATACATCTACATCCAGTTAGAATGACTTCTAGATAGAGATCTGCAAAAGTCGCAATATTCCATTTCTTGGCGGCAGACTGTCCTCCAAGATCCCGTACGTTTGTTCGACTAGTGGCATTGGCCGGCAGTAAGTTCGGCAAGCCTCGGCGGACTTGCGAGCCAATAATAAAGGTTCAGCGGTGAAGTGACTAGTCGCATTTAACGCGATCAAGCATGTCAATGGCTTGTATTAAAGGGTAGCTGCTAGTAAAACTATGGACTGTGCTTACTTATGTATAAGGCGGTGGAGTCCATCCTGTCACCAAAATATAAGGCTAATTTCGCAGATACTACTTATAGATAGGGACTGGAAAATTTAGTGAATAAATTTCAGGACAAGCAAGACTCCAAACACGTTGAAATTAATTTAACGTTCGCTATCGGATCACAGTTTATGTGACACGCTCTCGACGACTCTGGGTCAATAACAAATCTGCATGAAAAAAAATGGGTACGTGCACTTATGTACGCGCGTTAGAAATTATACATCTTTGGCGTGACTAAAATAAACTACATCTTTTTTTATGGCCTAACACGGTACAACATCTTCGCCAAATTTTGTAAGAATGGGTTGATTGTTTCCCAAGATACAAGAAAAACATCCCTACCCCGTTCACTGTCAAATTTTGTTACACTGTGCGCGCGCAACTTCCGTTGCACACTAGACGTTTACCCTCAACGCGCCAAAAAGAAGTATAACTTCAATAACCTAATTCTGCGCTACCTACTCTGGGGTATATTTGGCCACTCACGGGGGCAGCAGCTAATGAACAAAGATTTGATGCTTGAGTATGCATTGCACTGTGAAGTCTAGCATACAGGTCACTTAACGTGCGAAATTGTTGTCTCCTTCCTTATAGATAGTCTCCCCCAATTTTCGCGAAAAGATTTCATGAATAGTTGTATTTAAAACACTTCACCTCATATCCACTGTTGTGATTGTATTAACCAATTGTTGCGGGTTCAGTGTGTGCGCCCACGAATTCAAGAAGTACAGTGTCGTATTAAAATACGTTTGATTGGCCAGACAAGTAATAAAGTGTATTTTAGTATAGACACGTGGCCAATAAGCAAAATTAACTACTGACGTGCCCTTGGGGTGTTGAAATAAATTGCGAATGGAAATCATTTCACGAAAATCAGGTTTACCTACTTACAGAGCATCCGCGAGTTCCCGAGAATATTTCACATTCACAGTTGTGAGCAATGCAGTCGTCAAAGCCGGGAGAACCGGGCTGCTTGCATGCGCGCCACTGCTGTGATATGTAACGTGAGAGGAGAAGTATGTCGACCAGAGAAGCAGACACTCCCCTGAGATAAAAACAAGGGCACGTGTGGTGTTGGCGGGGGTGGGGAAGACGACAGATCGGTCGATGGGGGGAGATAGGAGGGAGGCTCGATGCTGGATTACTCCAGACAGACAGCCAATACGGTAGCGTCGCGCAAAGAACGCAGGACTAGACGTGCCTTCCAACGCGACAGGCTCGACGGCTGGAACGTGCCAGCCAGGCAGAAATACGAGCATTTGTCTGAAGGAAGTGTTTGACACTTGAGATGAATTCTGTTAAATACCATCATGATCAAATGTTAAAAGGGTAGCAGACATGAAGATATTCAATGATTGTTTATTACATTAAATCACCCCACTAATAGTTTTAAAATTATAAGGCACTGATTTACTACCACTTCTTAAAAAGGGATGATTGCAAAATAGTGCAGGTATAAAATAAATTGTATTGTCAATTAAAATTCATTTTTTTACATTAAAATTGAAAATCTAAATTGGAGATAATTTTTAATTCTTTAATAGATATATTTATATATTTATTTGGTGCTGATTATATGCTATTTTAATCACAACAATTTTGCCTTTTTTTTTAACCAGGTGGTCACACAATTTCTGAGTTGAAGTGCTGTAATAATATAATTTTTTGGTACATACTGTACTTATGTTCAGAATATTTTTTACGAGTGAACAACATGCAACGTGCTCGATGATATTGCCATTAACCATTAATGCCAAAGTGGTGTAGAAAATCCCACAAATCAGATTGGCCACAAGGAAGACTCCAATATTGGGCACTCATGCCGCCTTGTTGTGTACAGTAACGATCACACGTTTCATTCATTTGCAACGTCTCTACGATCGTGGACACGTTAACTGAACATGTTAAGGTGCTCGTCTACTTGGAATGTGTTTCAAATGTGTTTTTTTTTTACGAAAGCATTAAAGTACCCTCCCAACATGTTTACCTACGAAAAGAAAGCACACTCCACACGATGACGGCGTGTTACTTTCAAGGCATCAAGCACATTGAAAACATTTTCACGCCCTCCAACATAGCTAAAAACGGCTTTTTCAGATTGCTGTATCTCAAAACATACTAACCGGATATATGCGAAACTACGATAGACGCATACATCGGATTTTTCTAAAGAATCGCGTCCACTAAAAATTAGGTTCGCAGCTTAAATTCCCGAAGTTATGCGATTACGACGAAACCACTGCACATCAGTAGAGTGGCTTGCGCATAGAGGCGATACTGCTTTACATACGCCGGTCAGCATCACCCTTAGCACCACACACAATCACATTCCTCACTAGGCGACCGCCTTAAGAGCCCTCTCTAGTTGTCATGTGGGTCTGACTATAAGCAGTTATGTGTATTATGATGTTTTATAAAATGTTGGTATATATATTTCAATGTAATTATTTTTTCCATGATAGAAATGAANATGTGTATTATGATGTTTTATAAAATGTTGGTATATATATTTCAATGTAATTATTTTTTCCATGATAGAAATGAATGTTGTAATTTTTGTTGACAATTTATAAAGTTGGTTACTGAAACATAAAAGTGTCAAAGCCAGCAAAAATCGCTGCAAGTGGCCCTCTAGTTCCGATATTTAGTCTTTTGGGATAAAGTGTTTTAAACTATAGCGACAATGCTGTATATTTTCTGAACAGATCGCTGTATAGTCACAGTTTAAAATTCTGAGAAAATAGAACACACGTGAAGCTTGTTCGTACTACTTCCTTACGGTCGGACGTGACCTTGAGGCGTTTAAAATGTTCTACTAGGGAGTCCACTTAAGGAAGCTGCCTTCCNTTTTACATTAAAATTGAAAATCTAAATTGGAGATAATTTTTAATTCTTTAATAGATATATTTATATATTTATTTGTTGCTGATTATATACTATTTTAATCACAACAATTTTGCCTTTTTTTTTTAACCAGGTGGTCACACAATTTCTGAGTTGAAGTGCTGTAATAATATAATTTTTTGGTACATACTGTACTTATGTTCAGAATATTTTTTACGAGTGAACAACATGCAACGTGCTCGATGATATTGCCATTAACCATTAATGCCAAAGTGGTGTAGAAAATCCCACAAATCAGATTGGCCACAAGGAAGACTCCAATATTGGGCACTCATGCCGCCTTGTTGTGTACAGTAACGGTCATACGTTTCATTCATTTGCAACGTCTCTACGATCGTGGAAACACGTTAACTGAACATGTTAAGGTGCTCGTCTACCTGGAGTGTGTTTCAAATATGTGTTTTTTGACGAAAGCATTAAAGTACCCTCCCAACATACTTACCGACGAAAAGAAAGCACACTCCATACGATGACGGCGTGTTACTTTCAAGGCATCAAGCACATTGAAAACATTTTCACGCCCTCCAACATAGCTAAAAACGGCTTTTTCAGATTGCTGTATCTCAAAACATACTAACCGGATATATGCGAAACTACGATAGACGCATACATCGGATTTTTCTAAAGAATCGCGTCCACTAAAAATTAGGTTCGCAGCTTAAATTCCCGAAGTTATGCGATTAAGACGAAACCACTGCACATCAGTAGAGTGGCTTGCGCGTAGAGGCGATACTGCTTTACATACGCCGGTCAGCATCACCCTTAGCACCACACACAATCACATTCCTCACTAGGCGACCGCCTTAAGAGCCCTCTCTAGTTGTCATGTGGGTCTGACTATAAGCAGTTATGTGTATTATGATGTTTTATAAAATGTTGGTATATATATTTCAATGTAATTATTTTTTCCATGATAGAAATGAATGTTGTAATTTTTGTTGACAATTTATCAAGTTGGTTACTGAAACATAAAAGTGTCAAAGCCAGCAAAAATCGCTGCAAGTGGCCCTCTTGTTCCGATATTTAGTCTTTTGGGATAAAGTGTTTTAAACTATAGCAACAATGCTGTATATTTTCTGAACAGATCGCTGTATAGTCACAGTTTAAAATTCTGAGAACATAGAACACACGTGAAGCTTGTTCGTACTACTTCCTTAGTCGTCGCAATGCTTCCTTACGGTCGGACGTGACCTTGAGGCGTTTAAAATGTTCTACTAGGGAGTCCACTTAAGGAAGCCGCCTTCCNCTTCCTTACGGTCGGACGTGACCTTGAGGCGTTTAAAATGTTCTACTAGGGAGTCCACTTAAGGAAGCCGCCTTCCTGGCGCTTGAATTGCGTTGCTGTGTGTTTGAAATCCGCGTTTTCTTTTCTAGGAAACCACTAAATGTGTCCGCAATGTACCAATGTACGGAAAGAAAACCCACATCAGACGAGACATGAATAATACTTTCAATACATCGCGCACATTTGAAATGCTATTTCTTAGCACTCCGATATAGGATAAAATGACCTTTTTTACACTGCTATATCTCATAATATACTGGTCTGAAACATTCGAAACTCCTATAAGGATCTGCATTGAACCTTGATGCAGACTTTCCACCAACAAAATTATAGGGTCACCGCTTGAAGTCCTGCAGGTAGACGTAGGAGTTATTGGGCACTTGATGCTCGTGGCTTTGTCGCCCTTATCGCTCCCGCGCTTCCCTGCCTCAAACGCGCTGAGACGCTCCAAGTAGGCCTCTGCGCGACACAATACGCCTGCAAGTTAGGCCGCCAGATATACCTGCGCGTATTGTTATCGGAATGCCAGGCGCAGGAGAGATCACGTCACGCAGGGGGTTGGAAAGGTTAAAGGGCTTGGGGTAGTAATAATCCGCATCGCACGCAGCGAGAAACCAATGGATGGGAGGATGCTTCCACGACTGCTGGGCAGGAGGCCAGGCCACCATGCGAGTGTTATCGACGTGGCTCCACCAGGTGCAGGTGAGTATCCCCTTTGGCTTGCTTCGTTGCCTCCCCTCCCCCTCTTCACCGAGCTTACAACTGCACCACCCTCCCCCCAGCACCAACAACACACGCTCGAAGCGAGAGGCAAAAATGTACATAGCTTCTAAGCCAATACTGATTCTGGTTTTTTTTTTTTTTGTGTATGTACACAAGTCACAGCCAGATAGACCTTTCTCTGGCCTGTACGAAAGGATTACAAGGATTTTCACGTGGCAAAAGTAAATACACGCTAAATCAAATAAAACCTAGAGGCTGTTATAGAAATCACAAAGGAATATAAATAAAAGAGTGAATTTTTCCTTTTCGTATAGCAAATCATATAAACATAAAATAACTGCGTATAGAAAATATATATACGTTCACGTATATACGTTCACTCCACGAATGCTGTCTGAAGAGCTAACTATTTCGTTAGACAAGATGTTATTTTAAGGTACCCGTTTCCTTTCGGGGTGTGTATGTGATTTAAAATGGTGATGAGGTTGACCTTCATACTTGTATAAACTACGCTCTCGCCTTTACAATGACCACAAATTACACTCAAACAGCAACGAATTTAACAGCACGTACTGTATAATTCCATGCAATTGCCCCAAATTTTACGGGGTTTTAATAAAGGCCAAAGTGTGGACATCAGTTCATGAACATTACTTTAAATGTTTCACCACATTTTTCGTACATACGTACATCAGTTAAAAGCTAATTACGGTGTTTTTAACGTATTGAAAGCACAGCCATTATAAATGTGTTGGTCTACCGACTGGTACTGTTTTCGTCGAGCATTATTGGTTTCCTCGCAACACAGCCACACTCGCCACTTCACCTGTCGCAAATACATCTTCGGAGGTCAAGAGATCATAGGAATATTTGCCCCGCCTGCGAAAAATCCACCGCCCGCCACTGAGAACACTGTGAAAAAAGGTCTGTATTTCTGCAAGGAATTGTTTGGCAACTGGTTGCCAAAGATAATATTGTAACACTACAAATAATGTAGATTAAATTTTTCACAATCTTAGCGGGGAATGTGTAAAACTAATATTGAATTCTAACAAGCAAGGGATGTAGGCTTCAAGTTTATTATAAATATTGAGCTACATAAAGAATTTTGTACTGTTATGTGTCGCTGGTCTGCGCTGCTGACCTTCGTTAGTCCCGCGCAAGCGGGCTAAAGAGGACAGAGTAATGATGCTTACGGGACGGCAAGTCAAGGGAATGTTTTAAATGACAAACGAGTGATAATCCTACCAGCTTTTTGAGTTATGAGGGCATTTTGCCGCGATAAACCCTTTGGCGGCTCGCCGCTCCTAACCTCCGGCGGATAGTATTACTGCGTTTATCTGAAGAATGTTCTGGATTACTGACCTCGGTTCTTTCAGCCTGACTCGGGGTGCGTCGAACCTTCCAGATGGTCAGAGCGAAAGATATAAAAGTGTGACAGGCCTCCGAGCCGGGAGTTGTTGGATTTATAAGTGGCTGAGTTCCGAGCGATAGATGACGAGCAACGAGAGAAGTTACCAGCGGAAGAGAAGTCTGCGACTGCGAGTATCAAGCAGTGAAGAGTGCGGCTGGCAGGCTGGACTATTGGACTAGATGAGCGAGTNAGAAGTCTGCGACTGCGAGTATCAAGCAGTGAAGAGTGCGGCTGGCAGGCTGGACTATTGGACTAGATGAGCGAGGGAAATACATTACAAATGATGACAACAGATAGACTGAACACGTGTTAATGATGAGTATGAGTTAATTGACTATAACCAGAGACATTAAGATGGACGTTAATTAGAGTTGAAATAGATATTATAAATGACACTAACTGTTAAATAAAAAGGGTAATAGTGGAGACAGATAATTTAATACTGTAAATAATAGCTGTGTAAATAAATTAGAAATCCAATTAAGTTTTTTTATTTTTTTATTAAGACCTCCATCCCTCACGAACTCAGGTACGCCCCACAGGCGTCCATGTAACAGTATGTTTTCTAAAATAATGTGTCGTAAATATACAATATTATATTTGTAGAGTTACAAGAAAATCGTTGGTAACTAGTTTCCAAATATTTTTTTGTGACAAGCACTGCCACGGAGAGCTAGTTGGTATGTTCCCCAGACGACGGTCCNAGAAGTCTGCGACTGCGAGTATCAAGCAGTGAAGAGTGCGGCTGGCAGGCTGGACTATTGGACTAGATGAGCGAGTGAAATACATTACAAATGATGACAACAGATAGACTGAACACGTGTTAATGATGAGTATGAGTTAATTGACTATAACCAGAGACATTAAGATGGACGTTAATTAGAGTTGAAATAGATATTATAAATGACACGAACTGTTAAATAAAAAGGGTAATAGTGGAGACAGATAATTTAATACTGTAAATAATAGCTGTGTAAATAAATTAGAAATCCAATGAAGTTTTTTTATTTTTTTATTAAGACCTCCATCCCTCACGAACTCAGGTACGCCCCACAGGCGTCCATGTAACAGTATGTTTTCTAAAATAATGTGTCGTAAATATACAATATTATATTTGAAGAGTTACAAGAAAATCGTTGGCAACTAGTTTCCAAATATTTTTTTGTGACAAGCACTGCCACGGAGAGCTAGTTGGTATGTTCCCCAGACGACGGTCCCAAGGTGTTTGTGTATTGCGGGCGTGGCTGCGCGTCGCGGGGTGGGGGGGAGATAAGACCGACCACGTGACTTGCCGTCGACTTGCGGCATTATCGGGGTTCGCTTCCCCTTCATCCGCTTGCCACCACACCATTGTTCTACCCGGCATCCTCCGCAGTGTAAAGTCTCCTCCGCAAACCAGAAAACAGGATTTCCCAGTCGACGGCGATCCCCGAACTGACGAGGATTAGATTACCGGTCGGGCCTCCTCGATACGTCCAACTTGCGACGAGAAACGAGCTCAGCAGCGCATAATGACTATCTACAACAAAAGCGAAATGGCCTGGCAATATTTTTTTATATAGGCGTACTCATCTCTCTGATTCGCTCCGTGGTGCTACGAATAAAAGGCCGAATGCGTGATCGGTAGAGACTATGGTAAATTCATGTTTACTTCCATCTTTACTGAAGCCCTGCCGAATTTCTACTTCCAAGTTATTCCTCCGCCTCGTGCAAACAAATCTTAGTTAAATGTTGAAAATTACAGCAAAGTGACAACGCACCGCATTTGCGCGCACTAAAATTAATAATATTCTACATAATAGCTATTTATTTACTAGGCATTACCAAAACACATATCTTCTCTCTTTTTTAATTAATGTTAATTATAAATGAAATACTGTGATAAATCTATCCAATACAAGACAGTAAAACGCTTGTGATGCACGTACATAATTAGGAAACAAGCAAACAGGCCATACATGAGGTGATTTTTCAAAGGTTTAATTCAAAGTCTGAAGATGCCACGAAAAGGCTGTAACAAAATTCTAGAGGTCGAAGACCTGAAGATTGTACAAGTAATATTCATTTTCTCACTGGAAACTGCCACAGAGAGAAGTGAATAATACTTTACATGCAGTTACAATTCAGTACAACTTCCTTTCGAGACGTGCCAAAATATGTGTGTACAAACTGCAGAAAAAAAAATGTATAATATATCAAGGTTGCCGGTAAACTGGAGGTATCTTGCGTGTCCAAGGAGAGCGCTAAGGGCCACCGATGTATGTACATCGAATGCCTGGTCGCCTTTACGCGCATGGCACTGAGCTGACGTTCAGGTACTCTCTCGTCTCCTTGCCTCTATAGCACATTCAGTATGGTGACTATATATGTTATGGTGTAATAAAGACAAAGGTGCGCTTCATTACCCTATGCTATGTTAAGTATACCGTACCAGAAGCTTCATACGTAGAAATTATTGTGAAACGCCCGTATTTGTCCTTTTCCACTGAAATTAAATACGGAAATTAGTATTCGGACATGAGAAATGTCTTACATGATGTTTACAAGCAGACAACGCTCAAAAATATTTCACATATTTCAAATAGCAGCTACACGATTGGAACCTCTGTGCCCTGTTTTGAAGCATGGGCAAATTGTGCCTTTAGTATGGTCTGTAAAGAAGTATTTTTCCTGTAATTTAATTAATAACGCCATCATATATGACAGTTATTGTTGATACGGTCGCTCACTATCCGTGAGGTAACTCGAATAACCTCTTAGACTGAAATTTATGTATTGTGGATCGAGTGTACTCTTGACTGTAGAAAAGGACTACCAACAAAAATACGATTACAAAATAGATATATTTTATTGTTGAAGTAAGCGCAAATATCAAGTGTTTTGAAAACTATCGTGGGACAAATATTTTTCTAAACATTTAAATCGCTGTGTCTGCGCATTTGTCCGGGTGGCGTCTGGCAGGTTTGTCAGAAACCACAGACTGGCGAGTGCGGTTCAAGTTCGGAATATACACGTTTTTCTGTAGCAACCGCGAGTTTGTGAGCGGGCCAAACTTTTTTCTATGGTCTATTTCAAATGGTTGCGAAATAGATTACTAGAACATATTCGCCGAGGCATCTTCCGTAACAGAAGTAAATAACTTGGAATATATTTCACATGAAGAATGTGTGGTCACACGAACACATTTATTATTTTTTCTTGTAACTACTAACATTGCTAAATTTTTGAGCACATTGCAGAAAATATGTGTGTAGGCTCTTTTTATACTCCGTTTCTTCGTACAGAGGCATTGCTACGGGTGTATGTATCCGTTATAGATCGTCACCAACTAAGCGTATTTGTGGATTGTGGACATATTTCAACAAGTCATTTCGAATACACAACGTCACACTTTACTTTTGGAGTCATTCTTCTTTGCTGAGGCATCACACTTATAAATATTTTCTTAAGTCACACTTAGAATATGCACAACTACCCGGTGTCAGATATAATCGAACACTAATAAAAAACTCTTAATAAATTATTTATTATGAATATGTGAATAAAACTTTAAAAACCCAGTGGTTTTCTCTCCCCCCCCTTTTTTTTTATCTGTCTGACATTCAAATACGTATATAATAAAATACACGAGCAGAAATTATTGAAACGGGGCCATATTTTGTTAAAAGGAATAAATTCTAAGGAACACAGAAAATTACCAAAAGTTACGTAAAACAGTAACATAACAGAAAAAGTAATGTTAAAATACCTGGAAAACAAAAAGAATCACATAATTATTTATAATTTCTGAATGTATAGTGAAAGCTAAATTTAACCTAATCTTTGGGGGGGGGAAGTCTGAGTTTACTAACACAAAATAACCTTAAAATTATCCTATAGTTGGAGAGTCATTATTTTCTGTGTATAACGTTTTGGTACACCCAGAAAAATTACTTAATTATAACATAACCATTACAAGTCAAAAATTATTTTAAAAAATCATGCCTCATTGGAAATAATGTAACGTCCCGATTCTTTTATGATTGGTTGCAGTGTTGTCAACACATATCACCAAGGACACTGAAAAATTCTCCAGGGTCCTACAGTACAAATAGAGGAACATTATGTCACTAGCGTGAATTTAAAAAGTCACTAACTGCCTAATTAACCACTAGAAAAGTTATAATATTATTCCACTAAAATAAATTTGAAAACCGCTTCTTCTAGCGACGAAGTCACTGAATTGGCAACGGATGATACAGTTTTTACTCGAACTTGGCAATTTTGCAGAGGAACCGCAGAAGTTTAATCTTATAGTGACCGAATTCTCATTGACCAAGAGAAATGGGTAAGAGACCTGAAAAATTAGCAGATTCATTTTGGGTCAAGCTGAAATCCAAAAATTCGTTTGTTCATGCCAGTATTGTAATTGGTTCACGCGTTATTTATCACCTCCTGAAGAAGCCTGAACCAATAAGAAACGCGATAAAACACAGACCCAACCATCGCCTTCAGCTGTGACAGCAAGCAACAAATGACTAATTTTATCTGCGTTATTGTACACATGACTGTGCAGCCTAGCCTACGGGTCATTGAACTCGCGAATTTTTCCTGTCTCTAGAAATTGGGTAGTAGCTTCGTACACACACGACAACTAATAATGGAAGAAAAGAGTTTCTTAAACATGTACAGACAACGACGAAAGAACAAAACCGTCTTGGCAGTACCAGACACCAATGACGCCTCCTCACTGGATGGGATGTGAGGAGTGCGAGTTGGGGAAGGGGTAAGAGGGGGGTGGTGTA
>NQII01001234.1:0-44414 GCA_002778355.1 Clitarchus hookeri
TAGCTGGGGGGGTTTCTCCATTCCCCTTCTCTGTCCCGGTGTTAGTAGTTGGCTATCTATGAAATTTCCGGCTGCCACCGTGTCCAGAATCGCCTTAATATTGTGGGTATTGAGCCGTACTTCGATCCTAGGTGCTTGTGATCCCGGTCGGGGATCTCTTAATGTCAGGATTTGTTTCACCCTTTCCTTTATGCCGGGGGTGGTGGGCGGTTCTAGGTCCCAGCACGCGCGTTTCCCGGATTACCTTTCACTGTCTTGAGGGCGGAGCCTTCGACAGCTTTTTCCTTTTCGGCGGTAATGCGGGCTTTTACAGTAGGGCAATCGCGGTTCAAATGCCTCCCTGGGCAGTACCAGCACTGGGGTAAGCGTTCCCCTTCGCTTCTTGCTGGTTTGCTATTCTGGGTCTCCGGCCCCATGCAGGTACCCGGGAGGGCGGGCGTCTCGCGTGTCTCACCGGTTGCCCTTTTCTGTTCCAGGTAATCGAATTCTGCGTCATTCGCTCGTTGTATTAGTTCTTCCATTAGAATGGCACGCGGGTACCGAAGCGCGCTTCGTATGGCGGGTATTATTAACTTCGTAATAACATGCACTCCCTCGGCTTCTGAGCCCTCAGGGGCGATACGCGAGTACATTTGGGCCTTTCTCCTGATAAAAATCTCCGTCTCTTCCCCGTTTTTCTGTTTCTCCGTGTAAAATTCCGTCCGTAACGTGGTGAGGACTTCTTCCCCCGCGAATTTCTGGTTCAATCGGGTCGTAAATTGCTCCCAGTTCGTCACGAATTCGCCGTATTTGTTCCACCATGTCCGGGCGGTTCCCTTTAACTGCTCTCGCGTTTTTGCTATCCACCGTTTACTCGGAATGCCACCGGCCCGGAACTCTTGTTCGCACGTGGTTATAAATAGTTCGGGGTTCTCATGCGGTCTACCTGAGAACTCTGGTAATATTACTTCCTCGGTCATCTTTTGTTCGCTTTTTACCTTGTCCCCCGGGGTTCGGTCTGGATTAGAAGGGGGTTCCCATTCCGCCCGTCTTTGGCACACTTCGCAATTATACCTCATACCTCTCGTGTTATGGGCCTCTTCGGGCCACCCTAAGCACCTGTTGTGGAAGGTTAGTTCGCAAGTCGCGCAATGCGTTCGGCGTGTCTTGCGTCCCGGGCAAGTAGGGTGGTCGCATCGTGTCTGTCGTTCGTGGCAATTAAGGCAAAGATACTCTGTTCCCTGCGTCGGCTGGAAAGTGTCTGGCCAGCCAATGCACTGGTTACAGTAGCGTTGACCGCAAGTGTTACACCGGTGCATGTACAGTCCTGTACCGTGGCACAACGGAGCACTGCACCGCTCCAGCTGTTCTATTCTCTCCTCGTCTCCCGTCCGTAGGTCAGCTATACTCCGGGTCCTTCTTCTCCTAACGGTATCCCTTATCTGTCGGCCTGTACCACGCGATTCGCATTCACCGGGAATATTAAGCGTCTCAGGGCTTTGAATCTCGGACGTAGCTGACATCACGAATGATTCTGTAGGGGCTTAAACCCTCAATTCGTCTAGCGGTAGTTTTATGTAAGATGGGCGCCACGGGTTTTATTAAGGCTACCCGAAGCCTGTGGTTCAGCCTGGCTAGTTAGGTAGGGGGCGAGCGACTCCTCCTCTCGGGTGTTAACCTGGTTCTTGTCTGACTGTATACACAGCATTAACTCGCCTACACGTTGGGCGCCAAATTGACTCGACACTTCTCTCACCTATGACTTACAGGCTGCATGCGGGGTCAACACAAAGTCGTACTCGGGTTTAATTTACGCACACTTACGTTTATTTGGTAAACACAGGTCACTGTTACACATACGAGACCTATCCCCTTTTCCTATCTGTCTGAACTGCTGGGTTAATTCTAACGCGTTCTACAGACGTTCTGGCGAAAGGCTTGTGTTGGGGGGGAAGGTTCTTGGCGGGTTGCTGTGTTTACCTCTGTGTTGGCTGTGGTGCGTTGTCCTCTCTCTCTCTCTCTCTCTCTCTCTGGCTGGTGTCCTGGTGTATCTCTTCGGCTTCTGGCGGGAAGTCCGGGCTCGTATCCCGGGATGTGTAGTCTCTCGCTCTCTGGTTCCACCTCCACTCGCGTCCCGTCACTCTCCCGATCATAACTCGTACATCACTGCCTGGTACTCGCTTTGTCTTCCCTATATATAGTTTTCTCGTGGTACTTCCCCTGAAGCCCGGTGGTTTCCCTAATTCTGCGGGGGAGATGAGGAAGGGGGGGTGGGCGCGTGCTGTGCTTCCCCGGCTCGGGGGGGTTCCTTTGCTCGTTACTGTCCTCGGGGTGAGAGGTGGTGGGTGTGGCGTCCTCTTGGAATCCTAGGGTCATTACCTCAGGTTGCTCCCCTGCGCAGGTATCTAGCATCGTGACTAATCTAAGTATGAGCGANGTCATTACCTCAGGTTGCTCCCCTGCGCAGGTATCTAGCATCGTGACTAATCTAAGTATGAGCGATTCGCGTCAAACGTATTTACGAATTTTTTTCATACAAGTGTCACTTGGGAATCTATACAAAGAGTTACAATATATCCATTGCACAAGAAGCAACCTATTATTAAAACAGTTGGTGTGTTAGCAGCAACTAATAGCATTGCCCAAGGAAAGGTGCTATCTGTATTGGTGCTAGCTTCTGGACTTACACAACAACGACTATACTGTGATTCTACTTATTCTGCAACATGTCAAAAATGAACGAGTATACTCGGGATAATATGTGAAGGGATTAATTTGTGGCGGGGTAGTTCTGTATACTACAGCTTTGTTTGCAAATATGTATTTTTTTATAAAGTTTAACTTTACCCCCAAACATTTTTTGCATAGATGCTGTTAACCTGTGTTAACCACACTATTAATCATATTTGTTCGTGTGTTGCAGGTTTTTTTGCTGACATCTTCAGCATGGATGAGCNTGTGTTAACCACACTATTAATCATATTTGTTCGTGTGTTGCAGGTTTTTTTGCTGACATCTTCAGCATGGATGAGCAGTACCAAACCGAAGGATGGAAGAGCGACACAAAGAAATGTCTTTAATGGAAAAAATATGTAAATAAAAACAGAATAAAAATGCAATAAATGAAGTAAATATTAATTAATANTGTGTTGACCACACTATTAATCATATTTGTTCGTGTGTTGCAGGTTTTTTTGCTGACATCTTCAGCATGGATGAGTGGAAGAGTGACACAAAAAAATGTCTTTAATGGAAAAAATATGTAAATAAAAACAGAATAAAAATGCAATAAATGAAGTAAATATTAATTAATACTTAAAAATAAATGTTTTGTTTTTTAAGTATTTCTTATCATAATTTTTAATAAGGAAAATTATTTTAAGAAAAGTGACTAAATATATTATTACACATTCTTATTCTGGAATAATCATTACAACAGAACCATAAATTCTTTTAAATACAATTATTTCTCCATACACATTATACAACATACACTTCTTTTAAACCCTTGTTCCAGCACATGTCCTGATAACTCAGTCGGCTGGTGTGTCCACCTTACTGACGACCCAAGGTATGGCAGTTCGATTTTGCTCTATTCCAGACAATGTTTTGAGCTCTGCGAAAATTAAATAAAAAAAAACTGTGCTCCTAGCAGCCAACTCTAGAACCAACATGGCGGCCGAGCTAGTGCGACACCAGCACCCATAGCAGGCGAAAGTTGAACGAAGGAAAGTGGAAACAAGATGGCAGGGTTGAACGCAGGTGAGTAATTGGGTGGTACAATCTAGCAGCAATAAACAACATAACCGGCACCAGTGGTGCACTCTAGCGGACGATGAGGGAACTATGGAATGTGGAGCGCATGCAACAGATGAAAAGGTGAGTAATTGGGAAACAAGATAATGCACAAAAACAAAATGGTGGCTAGAAAATATATAGCAGACGCAAACAAGATGGCGAGTGAAATCAAGATGGTGGCCAGAAACAAGAGGGCTGGCAAAGGTAAAGGTAAATGACACAATATGGCGGCTGTAACATCATCCAATATTGCGGGATCCAAGATGGCAGCCGCGCTGGCCCCTCAGCCTCCAGTCCTTGCCCCCGAACATACATTTCCTATCTACTCTTGACAAATTCCCATCTATAGATTCGTGAAGGGACAAAATAAATTTCAAGAGCATGATAACGGAACAGCTCGTTACGCAGCTAAATGACAAAAGGCAGGTTTGGTGTATCTGAAAGTTACAGATCTGAGGTCGTCAGATAGACGCATGTACTTATTTAAACACAAAACCTTTTTCAGAAATACACTAAAATAAATTATTTTGTCTAAGAAAATACTGTACATTACATCAGTGTGCATAAATATTTAAGGTAAACTCGAAGAGGCCTACACGGTACCAATTTATCTAATGTTTATGATATAGTAAGCATTTCAATGAATATAACACAAAAAATAAACTATGTATGTAGTTAACACACGTCTAACCTGAAACTATTTCAGCAAATCTCAAGCATAAGTATATTTTATTTATGCTGTATGAGTCAGCTTGAAAAATACACTACGCTAAAAATATCAAATAAATCACAAATAAATAGCATTTTAACAACTTGGACAAAGTTTTCCAAATTACAACCTTAATATGGGTCTTTCATACCGAAACACTCACGTCGGAATCACAATAATATTCACATCACATGATCGATCATTTTTAGCGTGAAAAATGTAGTTGAATATCAGACAGGTATGAAAAATGCTCTGAAAACCAATTGTTACACGTGTTTATAAAAATAAAGTTTAAAGGCCGAAAATGCTAAACAGGCATTGCAATATTAACGAGAATAACAAACAGAGCAACATGGTGCCCGCTGCCCGCCCGCTTACAAACAAAGATCGCAAGTCATACAGGTATAGCCTGTTCACGGTAAAGTGAGCTCTTTTGAGGCCCTAATTACTTTTTCCGTCCGGCCATTTTTTCCAATACCACCTTTTCAAAATAAATGTTAACCATGTAAGTAACAATCATAGTTTGTATATGCCACTACACTTGGAAGTTAACGTCTACGGCTAAAATAAAATATTTTTTTTTTGACAATTATTCAGAATGAGAGGACTTTCAAAAGTGCTCACTTTACCGTGAATAGCCTACAGTGCTGCGCACGACACGAAACGGACCGCAGCGCTTTGGATAGCTGTATTTGTATCATACATGTTTCAAGTTTTAAGTACAATGAAGAAACAGCTGAATATTTAAAAATTTGATTAGGTAACGAAAAAAGCAATATTGTTAACATTTACACGCACTCCCGTCAGCAGCACCAACAGTACGGTCAGCAACAATATGTGATTTGTGCCCCAAATGCAGCATCAATAGATCGTTCAAACAAAACTTGCCCACTTTTAATACCAAGTACAAAGTCATTTGAGTTTTAGGATTATCCATCTCAATGTTCAGTCAGTCAGAAATAAAAAACTACAAATTGAAATTGCAATTAGTGATATAGATACTCCACATGTAATATGTCTAACTGAATACTGGTTAAATAAACATGAAATGAAAACAAATACTAAGGAAATATAGAAATGTACCAAATTACTGTAGAAATTGTGGTTATGGAGGGTGTTGTATTCTAGCATTAGATTCTGATATCTAATATATAAAATTCTCCCGTCACAGTGTTAGTCACTGAACTCCTCCGAAACGGCTGGACCGATTTTTATGAAATTTTTTATGTAAACTCGGAAGGTCTGAGAATATATTTGTATCTAGTTTTTACACCCCTAAGTAATAAGGGTGGCCACCCCCAAACAATTTTTTTTTATTGTTTGAACAAAATTTTTATTTTTTATTTTTTTATGATGTGGCATCAAAAAATACATATCCTCCTAAATTTTAACCCTTCTACCACCAACCGTTACTTTTTTATAGCGAAATTCTCCCGTCACAGTGTTAGTCACTGAACTCCTCCGAAACGGCTGGACCGATTTTTATGAAATTTTTATGTATACTCGGTAGGTCTGAGAATAGATTTATATCTATTTTAACACCCCTAAGTAATAAGGGTGGCCACCGCCAAACATTTTATTTTATTTTTTGAACAAAATTTTAATTTTTAATTTTTTTATGATGTGGCATCAAAAAATACACACCCTCCTAAATTTTCACCCTTCTACCACCAACCCTTATTTTTTTATAGCGATATTAGTAATTTAATAAATTTTACCCTAGGTCGATAACTGATCAATTATCATCGATCATTTATCGATCTAGGTTACAATTTATTCCCACCAGGTGTCTCCCAGTGACACAGCACGGAGTAGCCGGTCTCCACTTTCTCTCACACAATAACCTTTCTCTTATTCATTTGTGCTCAGATCGTAGTAGTGACGTGTTTACAATTATATTTTCAATAATTAAGTGTACTTCTTAATTAACTTTATTATTGATCGCAAAGCTGTAATTGTTTGTATTTCCATTTTATTAATATTTATTAAATTATCTAATTTTATATTCCGTCATCGTCCACAGAGCTCCATGCCTCTTCCACTTATATACCACATCCTCACACACTTACAATAAGTTATAGTTATTTTTTTCTAATACTATAATCACTAGAAATACTTTTTATGGCAAAACAACGTTTGCCGGGTCAGCTAGTTTATTATATATAAAAACTTGATTTGGAAAATGAGGTTAGTGTTGACTCGATAATGGAATGCTGCGCGGTAAGATTAAGACTATCTCTTAGAATATTACTTCTGGTAATAGTCTACAGACCTCCAAAAAATGACCGAAAAGTATTTTGAAAACATTTGGAATATTCACTATGTAAACTAAGAGATGCTCATTTATTGGAAATGTTTATAATATGTGGTGATCTCAATATTAATTTTAAGACTGAGAGTGCAGGAAAAAAAGCTTAAAACATATAAAGACAGCTTAATCTTAGAAATATTGAGAAAGTTTACACTAGACTAACGCTTACATTAATTACAAATATATACTATTTAATAAAAAACTGTGAGCACCTAACACTACTATAATTAAATCTAGGACTATCACACTACTGGACTTCGTTAAATTTCCAGTTAATTCCCAAAGTTATAAGCCAAAAAAAATTATAACATATAGGAATTATGGTGAGGATACTGTAATAAAAAATAAATTAACACTTAATTACAAGGTGCAGGTTGGTCAGAAGTGTATGAGCTAAACAACTCGGATTACAAATACAACCTTTTTCTAAAACTCTTTATTCAAAACTTTGAGGCTGCATTCCCCAAGATAATAAAGCTACTGGGTAAAAAAGACAAAACAAATAGGCCCAAATGGATTACACCTGGCATAATTACATCCAACAGAAAACTTAAAGAATCACATAACATACAGAAAAGAAAAGGGAATTCTAAATATATAAGTAGGTAACTACTACCATGTTAAAAAAAATTGATCAAAAAACTACAAAATTTGCCAAACAATACACTTAAAAATGAAAATAAGTAAAGCATATAACCGAAATATAATGGAAAATAGTGAGAAATGAAACTGGTGAATAAATAAACAATAAAATAGAGGAAATTGTCCTGCATATAAATGATAAAAGTTACACAAAAAGTGCAGTAGCCAATACCATTAGCAATTACCTTCTAAATGCAACCAAACCAAACACCAACGTACACATTAATATAAGCACTAAAAACGTTATCATTAAAAACAGTAGATAATCCATTTACTTTTATCCTACGAGTGAACAGGAGGTTGGTAAAATAATAGCAAAAGTGAAAAATTCATTATCTCAGAACTACTTTGAGATCCCAAATGAGATTATCAAAAGTGCTACAAAACTATAATCTGTATACCTACACATATAATTAATGAAACACTAATTACAGGCACTTTTCGCCAAAGAATGAAAACTACCAAAGTAATGCCTTTATTAAAAAAAAAAGGTGAAAAATTTCATCCTCAAAACTGCAGACATATTATTAGTTTACTGCCAGTTTTTTTTATAAAATCTTAGAAAGAATCATACATAACAAACTAATTAGGCATTCTTTTTTGACGAAAATCATGTTTTATGTCAGGAGAAGTATGGTTTCCAAAAAAAAATCCACATCGCCTGCTTTTCTCTTGTTAAAAGGGCGCTGGAAAATTATACAATGGTAAACAGTTATTGGGAACATTCTGTGATTTCTCTATAAAGTATTGGACTCCTTGGAACATCCTATATTATTAGAAATATTAGAGTTTTATGGTCTAAGTAGAATAATGTTTTAGATATTACAATCGTACTTGTAAGACAGACAACATATTATTACTCAGAATGGAGTAAGATTGAAATAGGGTTACCTCAGGGCAGAATTTTAGGACCTATTTTATTTATTGTTTATATTATTGCTGTACCACTTGCCACAACGAAAGGGGAAATAATTCTCTTCGCTGATAACACCGCAGTTTTAATCTGGGTAGACAGCGAAATTTACCTAAATGTAGGTACACTCACTGACCTTGAAAACTGGTTTTCTGCTAATAAACTGATTCTCAACATGTCAAAAACTCACAAAATTAAATTTAATAGAAACACAATGAGGAACCATTTATCAGTACTCACCAACTAAAAAAAAATAATCATTAGAAACAGAAACATTTACAACGTTCCTAAGCTTTGACACAGACAGCAATCTAAAGTGAACAACTCACACAAACAAAGTCTTAAAAAAGCTCTCATCCTGGTAATAAATATTTACATACTTAAAATATTCTGTTGATAAGGAGACATTAAAGAGAGTATAATTTTTCATACTTCCATTCAATAATCACATACGATGTTGATATATGAGGACATACTGTAAAATGCAAACATATTTAAACTTCAGAAAAAAGTTATCAGAATAATTTCAAATATGCACAACAGATGAAGTTTTAAACATTTATATTATAACCTTATTATTCTTCCCTTTTATAGTGAATACAGCGTTGGACTTATATTGTTTATTAAAAAATAATATTCAAGACCAACAGTGAAATTCATAGTTACATCACAAGGAATTAAAAAAATCTTGGGATTGGCCAACACAACACTGCACAGTACGAAAAAAACTGTCCACGCCTGGGTATTATTGTCTTTAACTCTCTCCCAATATCAATTCACTAAATATCAAATATAGAATTGTTCGAATAAAAATTAAGGCAATTCTTAAAGGAAATTTGTTTTTACTACCTAAAGACAATTTGAAAATGGCAAAATTACAAAAATTTTATGTCTCCTCACAAGGTACAATCTTTAAAAGGAAGACAATAGCTCTGTCAAAATAATAATCATATTATATATAAGCCTATAAATATGAAAATGGGTTTCCTTTAGTTGTGCAAAGTTGTATTGTTCCTTATTTGAAATGGATACCTGTTTTGTATTGCATCGTAATTTTTTTCAGTATTTTACTTTACTTTTGTGTTGAAGGTATTATCTATGTGTGTATGATATAAATGTGTATATTATATGTGCATGAAAATTGTTTTCCTTGAATTGTGCAATTTTGTACTTATAGCTCCTTATTTGACTTGGATACTTGTTTTGTATTTTAATTTGTTTCACTGTTTTACTTTATTTTGTGTTTCGTGTTGAAGGCATTATGTATGTATATGTATGCGTACCTGTTTATGTGCATGCATATATCTGTACATACGTATGTGTATATGCCTTTATTTGTTTATATTTATGTATATTTTCTATAATATTTTCTAAGTGGTGTAGTTTTTCATTGCTGTAGTTTGGCACTTGCTTGGTCTAATTTACCATGTATCAATAGTTTACTTTGTTTTTGTGCCGAGTGCATGGTCTGTGTGTTAATTGATTATAGTTGTCTTTGTTCCATATACTTAGGCTTCTGGTATCAATGGGATGCAAACAGATATATAGATATTGTGCACTACTTTTAGCCAAGCGCTACCAACAAGAATGCAAACAGGTTACGAACCAGCTGATTACATGGACTACAGATGGAACCACGTTGTGTGACTTCACTACAAAGTTGGCGGTCTTGCGTGTAAAAATCTCGCCAACTTATATGAGAGAGAGAGTACTAGCTTGCACGATTGACCTTTAAGGTAGGTAATTTGGAGGGGGTAGGAGGAAAACAGATTCTGCATTTAATGTGTAACTGCGGTTTAATGAAGTACATCGCCGTTAGCTAGGTATTGTGTTGTTATTATTTTGGTGAAATTACGCCGATATCGGTGTATGCGTTTAAATTTTGTAAGTGAAAAGTTATTAACTTCGAAAGTAATAAGGAAAAGTTAGTTTATGTGTTTCAAAAACTGTGTTGCTGGACGAATTTTCTCGAATCTTGCGTTGAGTGATAAATATTACAGTGGAAGTATGCTGTAAAAATGTGAAACAATTCAGCTCAGTCTTTGAGTTTCATTACAATAATTTTTGTAGTTCGCAATGCAATACTATCACCCGCTAATTTCTCAAGCGTAATTTATATTAAAATCTCGATTTTCGAGGTACTTAGCAATAAGTCGTAGGCTATTAAAGTAAGAATTTCGAAACGTTAGCAAAAATTATATTGACATTCTTAATGTAGGCTATACTGAGTGAGCATAAGATTCTGTAACATTATAGTTAAAAGAAGAATATAACGCAGGCACTTAATTTCAAAGCATTTAAGCTAACAAACCGTGTTCCTTAATTCTACTCGTAAGTAAACATTGTAAAACATGATTCTTAAGTCACTTAACGGTTATTTAAGAAACGCTGTTTTCCGTAAAAATGTGTCTTTATTATGAGTACGAAGCGTATAACTATATAACTGGCGGGCATTTCAGTTATTCACACATTTTAAAAATGAATGTCCGGAACGGTTTGGCGTTGTTTTTATAGCGTGGGAAAGAATATGGTTTAACTCTTTTGCTATTCTGTTGAAACCTTAAAGCAAAACATGCATTCTTATGACCATTGAATGGTTGGCCATAATTAGAAACATTTAATTTATAAATAAACAGAAAAATTATCTTAAAAAAATTAGTATTCACAAATAAATATATTTTACAGAAATTAATGTGTACGTGTTTATAGTGTTGATCACAATATTTATTTTTTTGTTATTTTTTTATCAGTTTGAACAGTTGAGAGGAACATGGCAATGTTTATTTTTATATGCGGAAAGATACACAACCAACGACCTGAAAGAAGAAACTTAGCAGGTGCTAAGTGCTCACTTTACCGTGAACTGATTTTACCTTAAAGTTAAATAATGGTGTTTAAAAATGCTTAATGTTTTTAAATAAGTATATGTCTATTAGCTGTGTAAAAGGAGATATAAACATGCTTTTATTTATGAAATGAATAATAACACTTTGTGTTTTAATGTGGAGAATCAAAACGTATATATCGATGTAAATTATGTATATAAAACTATGAGAAAAAAAATTTCTACAATAAAAGAAGTTAGATGTACAAAATAGGGCAAACAACATGGCTGCGGGTTGCTGGATGTTTTAAGTTTTCTTCTGGTGGATGAGGAATTCAGTTTGGAGAAGAAAAGGCTGTTTTTAGATTGTAGTACTGACACGTGCAGGTAGAATGCTCTTCCTTTATCGGAAATGTAACAATTCCAGAAAGTTATTGTTTGTTAGTTTATATACACATTCACACAAGTTTTGATTGCTCTGGAACCACAATATACTACGTAACTTTAATAATTACGAGATGCCGTCCGACCATCGTACGCCACACATAAATCAATATATTCCTTCATGTTGCACATATTTAAATAAAATGTACAGGACATATTTTATTTCGGGCATTTCTATCTTATAATGTTACACTACACAGCAACTCCGCTTATGATAGCGCCATTACGTGGGTCTATTGGGAAAATAAAAAAAAGCAACCATTATAAAAAACTTATTTTTAATTCTCAATGTTACGTGCTTGCTACTGAAGTTTAGAATAAAGGCCGATTAAGTGTGTGAAAGTAATTCGTTGTAATGAAACTGAAGAAGTGATCAGATTGATGCAATGACTTTGCTGTAGCTCTACATGAAAATATAGTAGGAATTGTTGCGGACATTTGGCCGTAACGACGTACATCGTACTTAAACCGGTAGGCGGGCGTTTTACGCCAACATGGAATGCAGATTCGCTTGCGCTTGCTCATCATATACTATTTGATAACCCGATGTACTTAGAATAAATATGTTTCGGTGATTACAGCTAGGGAGAGCCAAATGAAATACGAAATCCAGACCGATATTGTTAACAAGCTAGAGAAAATAGTCTTATGAAAATTTAATATCAGCACTTACAACTAATTTCTGCCAAGAAAATTATAATATAAGTTCATAAAAGAGGCCTTAAAATGATAGTAAAACATTTGTGCAAGCCTTTTTTTTCTCGTTTCACAAAAAAAAAAAATTATTTTGTTGATTTGGTGTGTTTTGCATTTATGCATTTTATCTGTAGCATTGTTTGACGTTGTGATTTTTTTACGAAGTTAATACTTAAATATAATAGCTGATTAAAAAAACAACATAAAAAGGATTTTTACAGAGCCCTGTTTATCTTACCATGAATACAGGGTTTTGTCTGTTAGACTCCTCTAACAGCACTCCTTATTTGTTTGAGGTATTGCTCAGTAATTTAGGGCTCAAATTGCTTATTTATAAATAGCTCTACTTAATTTTCTTTTAAGGATATTTAAAACAAAATTATATTAAAATGATAATATTTCCAAAATTTTTTAAAAAATGCTGTAAAAATCTAAGTCATATGCTCAATTACTAAACAAGTAGGATAATCCGTTAATATAGATATGAAAAAATCTAAATAAGATCACTTTTATGACTTGTTATTTTGTGCCAGCTCTTCAAAATTCATGCAGTTGTGTAAAGCCGGGTTTATTGTGCATTGGGGAGCTCGGATTTTATATTCAACATTTACGTTACACTTTTTTTTTTACATCATATTTTCTTGGTTCTCCATTTTCAACCTACATAACACATTTTTTTGTTTAAAATTAAATTTTAGCTTAATATGTTTTTAGTTTTAATTTTAACAGATTCTTAGTTTTTGATATTATGTTAAAATGTTGTACATTTTAATTCTTTGACATTTTGTTAGATTTTGAAGAATCTGAGTTTCTTGATATTTCATAAAATTTTTAAGAATTTGAGTTTTTTTACATTTCGTTAAATTTTTGAGACTTCTAAAAATGAGCCATGATTGGCATTTACATACTACTAAAGACCTACATCCCTAAAATAACCTGGATAATCCCATTGGCGTTTATAAATTGTAACAATATATTAATACCAAATTGTTGTATATAGATATTATTAGAAATAATTCAAATGTACACAAATTTAAATTAAATTATATAATTTTACGTTTTCATGGAGGGGCCTTTAACGAAGCATAGCTTGCATTATGAATCTGCACATTTTTTTCTCTCTTAAAACTTTTGTACGAATATATGGCAAAAGTTTTATTGCGTCATACAGGATTTTAGACACAAATAAAAAGGAGAAACTAACAGAAAATTGTAAACAAGGTGTTTTTAAACAACATGTCGAAATCCAAACCACGGCATTTATGGGATAATATAAACAATAAATACTAGTAGCAAAATGTTACGAATATTCATCTAGAATTTTAAAATTGAATTTGAAGTTCGGAAAACAGCGCCGGGAGCCCGCAACTCTACGTACCTGCGTGCACTACAAGTTGCATATCACAAAGGCGAATGGAACTTGCGTGCCATGCGGAGAGCGGCTGCCTGCTCATAGGACACCATCAACTTGAGGTACGCGGGCGCCGCTAGTAACTGCTTGTTAGTACACGTGTGTGAAACCACATGGACAACGGGGGAATAGTAATTGAGTAATAGAATCTGCCAGAGGTAATGCAATTTATTTGCAACACACAAACGGCAGTATTGGCGGTGTGCCCACATTTTCATGGTGGGCTATGCAATGGTAGTCGCTGCATGATGCGCCACTTCCGTTCGTCTTTGTGATACGCAACTTGTTGTGGACACAGGTACGCGAAGTTGTGGGCTCTCGACGCTCTTTCAATTTCAATTTATACAACATAAATTTTCTTAACATTTTTCTACTAATATTTATTGTTTATATTAGCCCATAAATGCCGTGATTTGAATTTCGACACGTAGTTTTAAGACACCTTGTGTTTTTGTGTGTGTGTGCGTGTGTATATATATATATGTAACTTTTAAGGCTGTTTTAGAGACTTTTATAATAAATGTGATGAATAAATTCAAAGTCAAGTTGCTCTCATATAATTTTACTTTATTTTGCGGTGGAATGTAATATTAGAATAAATTTGTGTAACGAAATAATTATTCCAACAGATATGCGTACAACATCGTTCATTATGACTACTCGTTCCTGTAATTACCAAAACGGTTTACAGTCGGCAAAAGTATTCACGAAAACATTAGTTAAATCACAAAATGCACCACATTTAACACGGAATTACATTCTCGAATAACATTTCATCCATAATTATTACCTGATTCTGTGATTCAGTTTTCATGTGAAGTGTGAGTGAGACACGCGTAGCTATGGCGTGTAATACGGGCGCTAGCCAGGACTCAGTCTCAGTCAGTGCGGCTGATTTATGGGTTCTAAGAACAGTATTCATGAACAAGCGTATGATAAATGACGTCAGATGTCCCCAGGTTAATGCATTTTTTAACCTAGTTGAATGTTCTGACGTTTCAATTTCGGTATTGGTAAAACCTAGATAAAACAACATGGATTTTACGTTTCACTTTCAAATACGTTAACAGGTTTTCGAAGAAAGAACTGACATGGCTAGAAATTATTAGTAAACATCATCCACGTGTCGAGCCACACATAAATGGTTCATGTGTATAGTCTGTCCACGCTAAAGTGAGCACTTTTAGACCCTAGTTACTTTTTTCCTATCAGCTACTTTTTTACCCTTCACTACTTTTTAAAATAAAATCTGCAAGTTATGTAATGAACACAGTGTATATATTTCGACAGACTCGAATTTTAACGTCTAAGGCAACAGTAAAGTATATTTATCGACTATTATTCCAAATGAGAAGGCTTCTAAAAGTGCTCACTTTATCGTGAATAGCCTATAAGGACGTTGTAAGCGATGCATGGAGACCGAAACACTGCCTGGTTCGTTGTTCAAACAAAGCGTTGGAAGGCCGGAAATTGTTTGAGGCATGTAACAACAGTTTGACTAGCGAAAAGGAAAAAAATAAAATAAAAAATATGCCCGTGGAGAGGGGTTGAGCGCAAAGCAGCACGAGCAAGCAGAGCGGCTCATTACCGCGAGTTAATTAGTTGCGGCGTGTGAGAAGGTCTTCATCGCGTCTTTCGAGAGTGGTAGATGGGGCGGCCAGATAGCCGGGATGATTTGTTCCCCCGCTGTGAGTAACGACGGCAGGGGGGGGGGAGACGAAGGCAACAGCTGGGCACTTCTTACCTGGCTGCGCTGCGCGTGGGACTGTGCGCACCGTCTGGACCTACGTATACTCTCCCTGCTGCTCATCTTCTGCGCCAATAGCACTCTGTCTCACTATATTACATGCGTGTATTGTGCACACACACGTAGTACGGTCACAATAAGTCTGTGGACACTGTGATGTGCGGCTGCCTACACTCGAGGCACCAGACCACGAACTTATTGACTGCGGTGGTAGTTGTACAGTATGTGTGTGCCTATATATATTATATACGTATATATAATGTTCGCGTTAAAGTGAACCTTTGTGAGATCAACCTTACAAAAAAATTAACCTGCTGTAACAACGTATATGCTGGCGTACACACTGGCGTGCAGGCTCACAGTTAAGTTGGCAGTGATTTAAGAAATATAGTTCCAATTCATGGCGTTAAATGGGGAGTGTGATGTTGAAATTCAAGGCAAACCCAGTTGGTATGATATGCTTTGTACTCATTAGAGTAGGAACTGGCGTATTAGTAACCCATTAAGGTTCATAAAAATTGCACGTTTTTACATTACTGACGCATGAATGAAGCCATTAGGCCAATGTATACGTAAATATTATATATGTTGAGATGAGAGATTTGGGCGACTCTTAACAACCCCCCAAAATGTGGGTTTTGGGGGGCAACAAAATTTTTTACATGTAAATCGCATCGAGAAACCCTTCATGTTAAAAGGCTCGTTGAATTAAGAACAGTAATATAAATAAATAGTTGATAAAATGACTAACTAAAATGGCGGCTCAACACACATGTAGTTTGAACAACAAGTATAGCAATAATTTTTTGTATATAAATTTTTGCAGTGATTGGGGGACATGTTTGCCTAACACTGCGTAGTAACTGAAGTCCATATCTTTTTTCATAATTTAAAGATAAAATAATTTTGTAAAACTCTACGTAAAAATTAGCCTTCCGAATGTTATCATGTGCCTGATAGTTTAGTTTTCAAATTCAAACAATAAAATAAACATAAGACCGTAGAATATCTTATTGAATTCCACTAGGCCTTATAGTTTAAACATTAGCAATATTTTAATTATTCATGGTTGACATTTTTTGTGTTAAATAACAGGTAAATAATAACATATAATAACAGAAAAGTAATAAAATTTTACCGGTAGTAAAAAAAAAGCTGATAAGCCCGAGGTAAAATACACAACAAAGTGATTCCTTTTTATCTTATGTAAAGTTGTTTCTATTTTGGCCTATGCAAACAGACGGTACGTAGTAAACGTGAAAAAAATTATTATATTTTACATAACTGGAATCTTAACTATGGCGCTGCCTGGTACTGGGACCAGCGAAGATTCAGGATCAATGTGTATCACCTTCACCGGTTTTCACTTCAACAACTTTAAACATTATGTTTTGGTTATGTATAAATTTAAAGACGTGTTTCTTCATACAATGTTCTAACCATTTGTCTTTTCGATGAGTTGTGTTAGACATAACCTCCATACACTTAAACTTAAACGATTGTTAAAAATTTTTCAACATTTTGACACAAAAAATCAATACGAAACACGTGAATACATTCCAACCCCAACTCACACAAACAAAGCACTGATCTACAAAGTAAAACTCAGAGGCAGACGGCCGGTGCGCACGGCAGCTCATGGGAACTGAGGACGCGTCCCCTTTACACCACTGCCCGCTGGTCGACAAGCTTAGCGCGCACCAATATTTACTCGTACATTCACGATTTATATTCACCGATTTCCTGATTCATCGATACGATGTTGCTGCAGGCTACCAAGGTTAGTTTTTCAAATTCCAAAACTAAATTTGCTAATAGTATTTCTGGGGAGATATTTATGCTGCTTGTTCGTCAAAACAACTATAAAGATATGCAATTATTTAGTTTTTTACTAATAGGTTAGTTTGTAGCACAAACAAGGTAAAATTTCCCATTAATATTGGATTTAAAATGTTTTTCTTGAAAAAATCACTTCCAAAAATCTTTAAAAAAAACACCCAAAAAATCGCCCCCTCACCCCGAAAAAAAATTTCTCAATGCGCAACTTACGCTATGATCGTACCCTGTGAGCAACCTGGAAAGTACAGCATAGCGTTCCCGGGCGAGGAGATTGAAAGGAAATGTGCAAGCTGTCTCATAATATCTGGCGAGAATGTACACGAGCCGCAGCGCGCGCACACGAGAAGGCGACGCAACAGCTGCTATTTTCGAATAAGCGTAACTTAAATGGAGCATTCAGCTAGAGTCTATTCACGATTTCTTCACACTTTTTGAATCAAACTTTTGAAAAATCACCTGATCTATGACGTGTTTGGTTGTTTCCTAAATATGTAACGTATCACAATCGTTTTATACTTGTGTTAAAACAAACGGGAATTACACGTCATTTGGCCTAAAATTAGGCTAAATATTTTTAGGCTAAGTGACATTAGGACAAATAATTTTAGACCAAGTGACTGAAGAAACATATAACTTATTTCGTTAAAATACCCTCTGGTATATGTACACCTCTAATACAGATGGCATTGCTGTGGCACTTTCTCTACAGATATTCGATATCGTTGCAACACTTTCACCAAGTTCAGAGAACTGAATATAATAGATGGTACATTTTGTCTGACAGAGTGTTCCTAGAAGCTGCGGCTACTCGCTGGGCATTAGGTTTTCATCTTGTATCTATTTATGTAACACACAGAATGGAGTTATTTTTCATACATTTTAAAAAATACACTTAGCAATTTGGGTTTCTCGACAATAATTTTTGTGTTTATACAGGTGCGTGGAGAGGAGGCGGAAGCCACAGCTATACCCGTGAAGCCCGGGCCTGCGATAAAGCCCGTGAAAACCCTAAGAAATATTGAAAAAAAAAATATATATATATGTATATATATATTTTTTTTTAATCGAAGGTAAAAAACATTTATCAAACGAACTGTTTTAAAAATGTGTATTCAAATATGAAAACGCGTTCTTTTCAAACAAAAATTTACAATATTAGTTCAACATAAGAGTAACAGTAATTTACAACCTTATTAAGTGATAGTAAATTATTTAGAAATGAATTTAATAAATTTTTTACAACCATCCAAATAAGATAGCTAAATAGCATGCACAGAACTGTAAGTATATCAGTGCAATCAAAAAATTGCAGCTTTTATGACAAAACATACTAAATCATAATTTTTTTAAACCCATCATAGAAAATGACATCGTAAAAGTTGTCAAAAAGCTGGTTTAGATGAGAACCCTGTTTTATTAATGAAGGAATGTTACCACCAAACAAAAACTCTACTTGTATACATATATTTAATAAATGTCTATCAATTTGTATCTTTCCAGATAGACTTAATTTCGTAAAGACACACCAATATTTAAAAAAGGAAATTAAACTTTTATGAACAACTACAGACCTATAGTTATTGCACCATCATTCTCAAAAATCCTAGAAGTGATGATTTCCAACAAACTAATACAATTTTTGGAAAAAAAAAAATAACGTATTGACAAAATCAATTTGGCTTCATGGAAGGCAGATCAACAGAACCAGCAACTTGCAGCTTTATTAATAAAATAGTTAGTGCTTTAGACAAAAATAAACATGTTATTGGCATATTTGCAGACCTATCAAAAGTATTTAATTGTGTGGACCACAGCATACTTTTAAATAAACTAGAAAAATTACGCAGTTAGGGGCATACCACCAGAAATGATAAAATTCTACTTACAAAATAGAAAACAAATAATAGCCATACGTTTCTGTAACCACCAGGGTAAAATAATAAATATAACATCCCTCAGGGCTCAATATTGGGTTCACTCTTAATTATATTATTTATCAACTCAGAAGTACGGGTTTCACTCTCACACACGACGGTGGGGTACAATGGCTTCTTCGAGTGCAATTCGAGTAAATCATGTTCACATTTCATAAGCATCATAAACATTGATTCCGTATTTAAGATATGTTAGCTAACATAATTGGCAGAATGCCTATTAAATGAAAACACTACTCATGAAATATGGAATAAAATCAGTAATTTAATAGAGAGAAAATGCATTTTATAATTATTTAAGTCTCAAGCCATTTAAGAATTGTTTAAGTAATTCTATATACACATAAAAAACACATCACACAAATCATTGATCTTGGTTCTGGCCAGGACCTAAAACAAACCAAACGAAGTGAACACATAACATTGTAAAACATTTAAATTTAAATTCCAAAGTCTCTTCAGTTGATATCTTCAGATTTGATGTATCTCACGCAAAGTCCATCAATCTCGGCACATCATTGCGACGTCTCTTCAAGCTAAGTCCTCAAACACACCATAACATAAGACAAGGATTAAGGTATGGTATTATAATCATACTCAGCCTTGGTAATACAAGTGCAGCTGATTAGTCATGGGTAACTCACTGAAATGTGTGGTGTTGGCGCACTAACAGGCTCGCCTCTCTCAGTTGGCGTAGCATGTCCACTCAGTTGCTCCATGGCGCAGCGACTGTGCCTTGCAACGAGCATGCCGCGGAGCTGGCGCGGAGCGTACCTGCGCAGGCGCAGTCGACGCACAGCCGCACAGTGCTCCACAACTTGCTTAATCTATGGTACGCCGCGCCATCGCCATTCCGGCCCGACACGGCGCTTCGCCAGTTGCTGAAGTTTACAAATAACAGTGTTGTTACTTGGTTTCACGTGCATTTTATGTTGCATAGTGAGTGTACGCCCTTGAAAGTGTTTATTATGTGTTAGGCGATAACATTAAATTCTAAATCTTATGCTCAATTGTGTTTTAAAACTGTTTATAAATAAATAAACACGTGTTCGTAAAATTATCAATAATGCCATCTTTTCTTTCACTTCTTGCGCATTGTTGTGGTTGGAACTAAATAACGGTTATGAAATATAATTTAACGGTTAGAAAAGTAGTATTGAAAACGTAGAAAATAAAATTAATAAAACAAAGGCTTAATAATCCATTGTTAATTTCGCGGTTATCTAGCGATGCCAGTAACGCTGAGATAAAAACTAATATTTTTTTGCCATATATTTCATGCAATGCAATAGAGACGCTTCGCCGGCCACGTGTAGCAGTGTATTTTTTAGATACAAAACGACTGCAAGTGCATATAGTAACACAGGATGCTAAGAACTCTATTTCAGATTTTAGCTAGTAGCAACATTTCTCCTAGATACGTAGTATCATACGATACTTTAAATGTAATCGATATAACTAATATCGATATTTCCACTAGCTCCTTGCGCCACTGAGTCGTGAGTTACATATTTTCAAGGAAGTGAGTTGACGCACCATGCACAGTGAACTGAGTTAGCGCAACTGCGCGGCGCAGGACTGTGTTACCCATCTCCACAGCTGACGACGACGCAACAGGATCCGGAAAAAATGAGTTGGCCAGCGTCGACTGAATCAGTACACATTGGGTAGGCACACGAGCAGGCTCAGGACTGTAGACAAGTTGAAGACAGAACTCAGGACTCCAGTGCAGAAACCACGCTGAGCATTCTTCATCGACTTCGTCGTTGATATCAGCTCACACATGTAGAGATATAGCAAATGCATTACTCGAACGCACTTGGCCATAGGCTAGGTCCAAGCTTTCAACATTACGGATAAAGTATAGTGGAAATACTACTGCAGATGGCATGAAATCAGAATGGTACGTAATGCACAGGAATCAGTTCGCGTGAAGCAAGTAACATCACAAAGGTCAAAAATCTTAAATCCACACACAATATCTTATTAGCGTACATTTTAGACTGTTATGTTTTAAGTTATCTCAGATCAGGGTTTTAAATATTTTAACTTGTTACTGGCAGGAGGGCTAGCTCTTTTATTGCTCTCAAACTGCCGGAAAATACTTCCGTTACTCATCTCGTAGGCAGTCTTCATACAACCTCGTTGCCTTATAGAAAATTCCATGGCGCCTTTGAATAAAAAAATATTTTATTATATTTTTACTTTATGTTTGATAACTGCAAAAGTGGAGGACGGCAATAAACGATAAAAAAAACCAACTGTTTACTCTCGTCGGAGGCCCTGGCCAGTGACGTACAGGCAGGCCGTATTAAGGCGCAGGCACGCAACGGCGGGCAGGTAATGAAGTGATGAGTCCACTCAGTACCATTCTCCACTAGCGAACCACGCACGTATCCCTGTCGTGCAGTAATCGCAAAGGCAGCAACTGACAGGTGATTAAGTAGCCTTCACTGCTCGAGGAAATCTTCACTCATCTCGCCGGGGCACACAAGCATTACCTTTAAGCAGGCAGCCAAATAACCACAGTGCAGCTCTGTTCCCATTCAAGCCGACACTAGCCACAACAACCATTGCAATATCTACAGCACACATTCTGCTCGCACTTTCTGTTTCGTCTCTCCAGGAAACTCCGGTCCGATAATCTTGTAATACCGTCGCAGATGAACGATGTTGAACCGGCCAATGACAGTATCACTTTCCAGTGCCATTAGCTCAACGCAGTTGTTATTGATAATTGTTATTACACGGTACGGGCGATGAAATTACTGAAAGTAATTTCCTGGTGATGAAGTCTGCTTGATGTTATGCGCACGAACAAGTACTAGTTCGCCCGGCTTCATACCACGTTCCTTAAAATTACTTCGAGCCATTTAACTTTGGTCTACTGCTGGGAAAAGATGTTCTCTCACAAGGTACCTTATATCCTGAAGAAATCTTTCCTGGTCTGCCTCTCCAGCATATTCTACGTCTAGTTTGTGATTTTCAGGTCGTTCGGTGGGATGACAGATAGGTAAAGTTGACAGAACTCCTCAAGTGTCTCAGAAGGTGTAAGGTCGGCGAATGCGTATACGAAATGATTGTGCAGTTACTCAATGCACGGTATGTACGGGTTAGAAGTGCGTTTCATTACACGCCACTCATGCATTTGCTCCAGATATTCATTAGCCTCCTTGAAGTTCGCTGCAGGAATATTAAATGGTTTATGGCAGAAAGGCTTATCGGTGGTCAGCTTGAGTTTAACCTCATATTTGTTACAAAGTCCTCACTTATCACTTAATGTAGTGTGGTGTTGGTGCAAAACATTAACTATCTGCTCACGCTAAGATTCCCTAATATGGTTTCGGCCAGCAATGCTGCATCGCGAAATTTAATTAAATTAAAATCAGACCATGTCTTGTCACGCAGTTATGCCATGGAATACATTTTCTCTTTGTCAACCTTCCGCAGCTAGCGAACTAAAATATTTCCCGTGCACCAAGAAAATGGCAGCAACGACAGTGCATGTGCTTCCTCTTTGGCTTGAACCACACAGTTCATAAATCACAATTTGATACTCGTGTAGTAATTGTGCGCCAAGTATATGAGGTGCTATAAGCACTTTGACCACCAAACACACTCGAACTTTCCTTCCTCCTGTGTCTTCGCTTTCAAGCAAAGCTTGTCTGTTAATTGTTGGACTTGCTCGCGACGTAACTCCAATAATTTTAAGTTGTGGCAAAGCAACAACTGCTATGCGTACACCTGTACGCTCTGCAGCCATGAAAAATTCCTCTGAAACACAATTAACTTCTGCGCCGCTATCTAATAAAGCTGTGCATGGTACGCCATGGACAAATATATTAAGCTCAGGGCATAAATGTTCGTGCTTCACACACATGTTTGTCTCATCATTGTAGATTAAAAATTCTCTCTTAGATTCGCGTAATGCTATAGTGCAAACAATACGCCGATTCAGATTAGCTGTACCTTCCTGCACTCCTTCAAACGCATTTCCGATCGACGTTCGAGTGCTGTCAACCCCCACCCTCCGACGCACAACGGGAACCAATCAAATCAAAGTACGTTAATAGCCACGTGGTGGGGCGAGAAGTGTGATATAGACGTCTACGGCCGAGAGCGGGGTCGTCTTCTACGAACATCAGACGTGACAACAGCGGTTCCTGAGGGCGGAGTCCGTCAGCGGTTCCGGGTGCGAGGCTAGGGTGAGTTCCTTTCTTTAAATGTGATCTTCCTTCCTAATAACCTTCCTTGAGTCCTTCCCTCTCACTTCCATTGGACTTTTCTTTAAATATAATTGTATTCCCAAATAACTATTGAACAAGTAAAGACTCTATTAATGATTTCTATAATCCTTTTTAATACCTGAGCTTACCCTGCTTTCCTTATTTTAGCCTTAAAATATCCTAAGAGTTTATGAGCAGGTTAGACTCGTAACACTACGTTCGAACGGTGTAGCTAAAGGGTTGAAATTAGCCTCACCTGACCTGCTATCTTTAGGAGATGGCGTGCTTTAATTGTAATATTTCGACCTCACTGGTGTTTCGCGACGTCTCTCAAGAGGTTTTTTTTTTATATTTTCAATCCTTTGGTCTTTTCGATGACTGGGAGGAGAGTTAGGAAATTCTACTCTATCTGGCTTCCTCTTTCTTTGACCCCTTTGTTCGGGTTCCGACCGTTTCCTGCGTCGTTTATGCCAATTATGGGTGCGATGATGTGAAATAATATTGTTACTATTACTAGTTCCTTTTCTCAATTGAAATTCGTGAGGTGATTGGGGGCTCGTTTCCCTCACTCGATAGGTTGACACTCAATTTTGCTGTCGACCGCCAGGAGATGGTGAACGATCAGGTTGCCCCCGCTCATTTCTTCCTCTCTAAACTGCGGTAAAGTCAAGTTGTACGGCCAATCCAATGCAATATATACCGCCTAGGCAGCTGTTGTAAAATTAGTGAAATAAATTATAGATCAGAAATCGGCGAATTTAGATGCCTAGCGCGCTCATACATGCAGGTCAGATGTTCCTCGAAAGAGAGTTACCAGGACTGGGGAAATATCGTTCGAGCGCGAAGTCTACCTTGAATTTCCAAGATCCAGTACTTTTCAGTGAACGCACGACGAAATTCGTCAAACGAGTGAACGGCTTTACGTTCTAGCTCCAACTGTGTGCTGCACTGCTTTTCAACGAAAGATCAGCATACGGCAGAACTTCGTTACCGGCAATTCGACAGACTTCGAAATAACGTTCAAAGCGGCGCAAAAACGACAAAGCGGTAGGCACAGAAAGTGTACAAGCGGCCTCGCGTTCCAGCTTTAGTGCATATAGAGACTGCTCGATTTCCTGAACGCGATGATTTATTTGTTCAGTGGCCTGCATCTCCTGTTCCTCTGAGCCATCGGTATTCAAACTGCTCAGCTGCAGCCTATCCAGAAAGTCGCGCAACGTAGAAAGTTCGGCTTCCGTGCGATCGTCACGTGCTAAGCATTATTCCGATGTCTGATTTCTTCTACAGGAAACGTCCTCTATCTGTGGATTACATTATCGAGTACTTTATTTACTGCCTTGTCTCTAAAAAGAAGTTAACTGGTTTTCAAACTCGGACCTTAACGATTGCAATTCAGCCATCAATGCTTCTTGAATACATTGTATTTCAGATTTATGGATGGACTGTAATTCTACCTTAATTTCTGCCTGTTATTTTTGCACAGTGACCTGGATATTTTGCATAGCTGCCTCAACACGCGTAAATAAATTCACGATAAAGAACATTGGGTCGTAATCCAAAAGATTCAGCGTTAAGTTTGAAATTACAGAGGACGATACCTTTGACATTTGCGATTGCACAGGTGATGATTTTTGTAGCGGAGTTATTCCCTGCAAGACACGATTAACGGCTTGCATGCTATCGTATCTATGGCGGATCGAATAATCCATTACATTGGGCTGAGAAAATACGTTATGAACGACGACGTTTTCTTGGCCTTCGGTTGCGACACTATAGTTCACAACTTATTTCTCCCCGAATGTTCTACTAAGAGGATTACACTACAAAGCGTAAAACTGGATTCCTGGCCTGATTGTTTTCTTAACTAGTCGTAGGTTGGCTATTATTTACTAATTACTGTACTAAATTAATTTTATTTATATTGTGATGATACGAATTTGAAACAAAAAACTATAACCATCCTGCTATGCAGTAAAGCAAAACTGTTCACTTTAATTTAATTATTTTAATCGTAATTCTATAAAAGGGAGCAAACATTGGCAGTTCAATATGCACTCTCTTATACATTTATACAGGACGCCTCTTATAGTTAATAATAGGTATGACTCATCTCAGTAATGTCATATGGTTCATAAAAAAATTTTCAACTGATTGGATAAAAATTATAAACACTTTTTGCAAAACTTACTGATGAATGGGAAACCAAACAGGAATAAATAATATCTTCAATAACGCGAAATTTCACCTGAGCGTTTACATTCATCAAACAAACACACATACGCCTACATAACGTGAAAACAAAAGATTACATACTTCACGACCATCAAGAAAGATTTTATGGGTAATTTGGAAATAAATGATAAATAATCGAAACCAGAACAGATCTGATAAGATCTGCCCTCTATATGACAATACTGGCTCGCAAAAATAACTAACATTTCTAAATAGTTCATGCCCCATGTAGAACACAGTCCATTCTCCACAATATTCTCCGTGTCCTTTCTTAATTATACGCCTAAAGTTGGCGCCATCTTCCCTTTCAACCCGTGGATACTGTGAGGCTTTTGAATTATGCCATATAATAATAGTTAACAATCTTCATATACTTATTTTGATTGAACTAACAGTGAAAATAGCATTATCTAGCATAGGTTATTGCCATCAATTACTGAGTATTCATAATGAAACTTCTCCGAAGACTACTGGTTGTAAAGTACTAACGGACACACTAATATAACGAGAGGTGTGGAATCTATAAATTAAACAGTTCGGGCTTACAGTTTTGTCGAATTGATGTGTAACTTTGTATTATTAGATATCGAAAGTTCGACAAATATAATTTAAAGATACGTCTTACTGATTTCATTAATTCAGAACGTCGAGAACAAAACTGGAAGTAAGTTAGTTGACTAATGAAAGACTACAGCTAAGATAATGCTATTTTAAAGCATAACATAAACCTTAGGAAAAATATATACTAGACAGCAATATCTTGAAACTCCGTGACCGCTACTGGCATAAGGCGATCGGCTTACATTTAAGTGATTTAATAGTCACACATAATTTATGTAACGGTAGTTTTAATGTGAATATATTAATAATAGTTTTAAAAAAATATTTCCATATAAGATGTTACGAGGATTGAGCAACGTCAAAAATTATACTTATAACAGTTTGCTTAAGGGGTAATATCAGACGCCATATTTTCTCGTAATTTGCGTGTAGAGCTATCTACCTGAAGCGAAGGCAGATACAAGATAAATTGCATGCACATAGTTAACTAGTTTCCCGCTAGGTAACAAACACTATCGTCGCCTTAGTGGGACAGAAGCTGCAAACAGTTAGAAATGTGTTTAATTTTAATAATATATTTATATATTTGAAGTTTCTATATATAATTTGATACACCTGTTGTGCCTTTACACAAAATAACATATACGGAGGTAGTTAATAACTAATTCAAAATCGAAATAAATATAATTTTTAACGTACCTGTTCGATGCATAAATATGTCTATATATACTTGCAATTCTTTAACTACAACAAAGTAATGTAATGATTTTCGCAAAGTGATACTGCAACTTGAGATGTCTGGTTCGAATACTGCTTCTATTTTTACATTAACATAAGTAGTTATACAGTTTTGACAATGTAGGTATGTTGGATATGCATCGTAGGATATCTACAACTTGTGTACAAATAAGTTTATAATTTTTTATATTTCTGAGAATAAATTTTTTTATTTTACAGTAAAAATACAAGAAATAATTTGATTTCCTTAGACGATTTATATAAACAAACTTGGTTGGTTTGCAGATAACTTCTAAAGCTATGTTTCCTTATTTTAGACCACTGCGTGTCCTTCAATCGCATGTAAAAATCAACACTGCCTTGGATATAACACTTCACAGTACTCTTGTATAACGTAGTCTAGGTGTCACCGAGACACTAAACTGTGATACATGTATGTGAGTCTTTATGTGTATAAAACGAAACGAAACCGGTCTGAGTTGCCACCAGTTTGAACAGTGCACTTTTATTTGGGCATTAATATCTCGCATAATTTACTGTCTCACAGTCGATATTTCTGTATGCACGTCCTGGGGTATTTATGTGAGCGTATATGCATTTCTTCTTGTTAGTAGATTTGTCAACAGAAGTTTCGACCACCATTGAAAAAAAAAAAATATCGGAAAGTTCAAATCAGTATTTTTTCCCCCGCAAAAAGCAGTTGTCTCTCATAATGAGTGAATGCAGCCATTGGGCCGATTAAATATTTCTGAAGCAATATACATACCTACGATGAAACATGTGGTGTAAGTTTTACTTTCTCACTTTGTTACGATTGAGTGTCTGTAAATATTTAATTTATAACATGCTACCGCATTACATAAAGAATATATACGTTCAAGGAGTAATTTGCAAATCTGAGTATCAAAATTAGCGTACAAATCAAAGAATAAAGCTGAGGTACACCAAACTCGCTGACTGTGCATAACCAGTCCATATGGCCCAACATTGAACTACTTTTCTGCCAATACAACGTGCAACAACGGCGTGGTTTGGATTTGAGATTAGAATACTGTTTAGTAAACACGTGCTTGGAGATGTTTTTATACTTCCTCTAATCAATTTGTAATGAAGTTTGATTAAATTCATATAGGTAAAAGTATTTCAAAAATAAAGCGTGCCTATAATTTAAAAATTAAGATATAAACAAACACGTTCATAATCGTAGACCATGTGACTGACAGTTGTGTTGTTTTGGGATAGGTCAATGTTGGGTAGATGCGCAGAAGACGAATAATCGGTCTACTTATTCTTTAGTCTATGCGGTACGTACAAATCTAGATTTATAGGTTCCGGTCAAAATTAAAATTCGTGATTTAAAATCCGCTTGGATATTATTTCAGGTTTAAACGTAATCTTTAAAACACAAATGTGTACTTTAATTATAATATTCTTAAAATACATTTCGAAATACATTATGTGTGAAGGATGTTTGTGTATTTATCAATGGCGTAGCTAGACATTATTCAAGGGAGAGGTTACACTGTCTGAAGCAAGGGAAGGAGGTTAAACTGGCATTGACAGTGCTGACGCATGTGTTAAGACAAATATTATAAGAAAAATTGCTCCACAGTATAATAAAATGCATCATAGTTTAGAGCAATTATGGTTTTATCAAAATGAAAGGTTTAATAATAATTTTAATTCTAATAGTTGACATTCTTACGGTCCAATGGAGGGGGAGGGGTAGGTGTAAAACACCCCCCCCCTCCTCTGTGGCTACGCCGCTGATATTGGTGTTTAAGTGTGTGCAGTGTCAAATGTATAGTAGTATATTTTCTGTTTGTCATAATTTCAAAGCAATTTTGCTTTGCAGTAATTGCGGACCTTACAAATAATGAATTCCATAAGACATACAATATAAATAGAATCATCCTTTGTTCAAACTCTGCCAAAACATTGTCACTTCAGTCAACTTTAGAAAAGCCAATTTACTGTTTTGAAAGAGCGGGAATAACATTGCTTCACAATACAGCATCACGATGTTTCTGAGTTTACATCTCTTGACACGCTTAAGAAAATGGTTTGCCATTTCCTAAACTTAAAGATTATTTCTACATAGAATCTAAAATAACTAAAATGCAAATCTAAAGTAAATGTTTATTATGCGTTATCAAGTATTTATTTCAATCGAGGGCATCTTTATGTAACACGAGGAAACAACTGATTGGAAAAAAATGCCCATCATGCGAGTGTTTGTGTGTTATATGCGCATAATACGGTGTGTTGGCAGATTTAGTCAACTAAATGGATATGTACTTTAACTAATAATTTTATCGCAAAATAATATCGCAAAAAAATTATTTTGAAATATAATAACATTTAGGAATGTCCAGGAATTACGTAAATTAGATATATTTACTTATAAACACTAAATTTACTTAAATAATTTTATTTAAATTCTTAGATATTAAAATTTGGTGCGTTTTTACGAAATCTAAAGAAACTACTACTCACAGAATCCGAACAGAAACCTACAAAATCACACATTACTAAATTACGAATTGAACAATTCGAACACGGCCGAAGTTTTGCAAATCTGGCAACTTTTAAATAGGTCACACCCAACAAGTTTTCTTGTATTTTGTACAAAACTGTTTCAAGTGTTTTAGTTGTTACTATAATAAAAGGTTGCAAATGTTTTTATACTTAAAACAGATAGAAAATTGATATATATTGAGATAGCTCTATAATTTCTAGATTTGGCAAACCAGTAATTTTTTGTATTTGGCAAACCAGTAATTTTTTGTATTTGGCCTTAATTTAATAAATACACATACCATTACTTCGCATATTGTGTGATCACTGGTGCTATTTAATGTAACATAACTTGCGTATGACAATGAACTCACTATACATGTAAGGCGATCGCCTCATGCCAGTAGCGGTCACGGAGTTTTAAGATATTGCTGTCTTGTATATATTTTTTCTAAGGTACATGTTAAGCTTGAAAATAGCACTCACTTAGCTGTAGTATTTCGTTAGTCAACTAACTTACATCCAATTTTGTTCTAGACGTTCTGAATTAATTGAATCAGTAAGGTGTATCTTTAAATTATATTTGTCGAACTTTCTATATCTGATAATACGAAGTTACACATCAATTCAACGAAACTGTAAGCCTGAACAATTTAATTTATAGATCCCGCACCTCTCGTTATATTAGCGTGTCTGTTAGTCCTTTACAACCAGTAGTGCTGGGAGAAATTTCATTATAAAGACTGAGTTATTGGTGGCAAAAACCTAGGTTAGATTATGCCATTTTCACTGTTAGTTCAATCAAAATAAATATTTGAAGATTGCTAACTTTCTTTATATGACATAATTCAAAAGCCTTGCAGTACCCACGGGTTGAAAGGAAGAGATAGGATACTTTTGTAATATTTGCTCAATCTGCAATTCAAACTAACAAATGTAGTGTTATATATTTTACAAATTGCTTCCCAGCAATAAATTTGAAACATTTTTTATTAATTATATTCCTTACCAGCTATTACCAACACAGCACTTCCTCAGTGATTTGAATTCATATTGACTACGAAATTAGTATTATTATAGGCATAGTTATTATATACTTACACACACACATATGTGTAAGTATCATTTAATCAAAACCACGGTACTTTAATGTTAACGATAATATGAAAGGCTTGTGGTAAATAGTTTTGTGTTTAGGCCTTTTGAAAGAAATGCAAAAAATAGAAACGTCATTATAAATTACTGAGAGGTAGTCTCAGTTTTGGAATATACTTTTCATTGTGACAGTATCAACTTTTATGTAGGAATGGTATTTTAAAAGCATGTGTTGATGTCATTTCAATGCTGTCTGGTTGTAATGGTTTGTCTTTTTTGTTCAATATAAATAGCTCAACTGATTTATCTACTGAGAAGAAACTCGTCTTATTTTATATTTACATAATGTTAAATGTATTATAAAAACTGCAAGTTAAATTTTCTGTATTATTATAAGTGATATATTTATTACTCGTCTTATATCATTACAAGTCATTAAATATACGGTTAAACACACTGTTGGTTCAATCCAATATTTTTACATTTAGTATATACAGTGATACAAGGGTTTTGTGTATTGGTATTATCAATTTATGTTAATATGAAATAAGTTATACTGGAAAATAATTACCCAAATTTTTCGAAAGTAACGAAAAGTATTTGCAGTTACTTTATTCACTAATGTAACTTAACTGAAGTTACTTTTAAAATATATTTTACCCACACTGGTACTTCATCAGTGGTTGGTGCACTGGTAGGGAGTGTAGAGAAACTAGGAAGAAAACGTCCACTCCCGTATTGAACAAAGCCACCTGGATCATCTAAAGCTAAAAGTGTTGCCCAGTGTGCAACTGTGAACGATACATGATGACATGAAAATAAAACTGTATATTGTGAGGCAAAATTTGCAGGTCAGGATTTGGAAACAGAAAAAAAAACTTAGTCAAATTTAGCACTTTAGAACTATTTGTACTTGCTCGTAAAAAGGCTTCGTTAAGATCCGTTTGCTTGTAATAAATTACGTTACTTATAACTTGTGAAATCTTCCCGCTGCAACTTTATATTAAGATTTTTTTCGTCTATTGTGTATACAGCTCCAGTTAAATAATGTTAACGAAAAAAAAAAAAAGACATTGCAATTTTTTGTTATGTTACAATAGTGCTGACAATTTTAACAAAAAGCAAATAGAACTGCATGTGTATGAATTATCTTTAATTGTTGCAAGAGATTATTTCATGTACATGTTAGACTAAATTGAAACAGTTAATTTTAACTTTCAAATCTCTAGCGGTACAAATTCATTTCTAACCATGTTATCACTACTCCAGAGTAGTGGCGGCAGGGGGACACAAAAAATCAATTATGAATAAAATGAGACAATTTACTCCGAAACACTCGTGATTTGCTAAGTTCAGATCGCAACACCGAACTATTTCGGATGGAAAAAAACACGTGAAAGCGCTACACCACTNTCGTGATTTGCTAAGTTCAGATCGCAACACCGAACTATTTCGGATGGAAAAAAACACGTGAAAGCGCTACACCACTAGCGCAGCCGTTGGAATGATTCGCTTCTGGACAATGAGATCAACTTTGCTGGCGCTAACGTCAAACGTACGTTGGTGTTAGACCATACAAGGAAACATTCTCAAAACGCTCAAATCTTATCTGATAACAGTAACAATCAAAACTGAAGAGCGGANTAGACCATACAAGGAAACATTCTCAAAACGCTCAAATCTTATCTGATAACAGTAACAATCAAAACTGAAGAGCGGACTTTACTCTGTATTCAATTTATAGTACGTATTTGGCAAAAAAACGCCTAAAATAAAACAAACAGTGCTATGACTTCTTGCACTGCGCATACTTCAAACACACAAGAAAAAAATCTTACAACAAAAAGTGTCATACAAGGAAAATACGAATTTTAAAGCGTAAACCTACATGAAATACACTGATAATTTTTTTAAACGATAATTCAACAATGGTAAGAAATTAAAAAAAAACCCAATGCGAATTTTTTTAAAAGTTTGCTCAGCTGTTTTCATAAATACTCTACATTCAATACAAATCATATCTAATCTGATACTAGGATTATAAGACAACTTCATACTTTATATAAAACAATTTCTTAATTTTTTGACTGGAAAGACGATACATTTTTCTCACACTAACAGCCGCAGGAATCTCGAAAGTTTTGAACGTAGCCTCTAATACATGAAGTTTTAATTTTTACATGCATCGTCGTTAGAATGACTGAGTAAATTAAGTTATTTATTGGCAATTCAACCAGCGTTCTTATATACACTGAAGAGCCAAAAAAACTGGTACACCTGCCTAATATCGTGTAGGGCCCCCTGAGGACGTGGCATGGAGTCGACTAACGTCTGAAGGTATGCAGGAGGAAATTCACACCATGAATCCTGCAGGGCAGTCCATAAATCCAATCTGCATCAATTTGAGAAAGGGTTGCACGTCTGTCACGTTTAATGATTCTCGTCAGTCGTCGTTTGTCCCGTTCTTTCACTATCTTTTTCCGGCCGCAGCGATGTCGAAGATGTGATGTTTTACCGGATTCCCGATATTCACGGTACACTAGTGAAATGGTCGTACGCGAACATCCAAATGTTATCGCTACCTCGGAGATGCTATGTCCCATCTCTCGTGCGCCGACTATAACACCACGTTCAAACTCACTTAAATCTTGATAATCTGCCACTGTAGCAGCAGTAACCGATCTAGCTGCCGACCGCATCGCGTAACTCTGATGTGTTCCATACCTCTGTTATTTGCATACGCGTGCCTATACCAGTTTTTTAAGCTCTTCAGTGTATATGCGTACAGTGAGTTTACTTTGTTTTCGGTTATACTAATACAAGCTTATGTTTATTTCAACTACGCTTTTGAGTTCAATGTTCTGAATTTATGTCAAGGTTGAATATAATAGTAGATTAATCAGTGCAACATTTCACTATATTTTATTTTGTAGTATCTATTTTCGAAAAGTAGTCAAAAGTTTGGACAGTTTTATATAAACGTATCAACTTTGTTATACTTTTCTTGCTGGACGTAACCAGGNAAAGTAGTCAAAAGTTTGGACAGTTTTATATAAACGTATCAACTTTGTTATACTTTTCTTGCTGGACGTAACCAGGTTCACTAAGTAATTGAAGTAACAATTTAATAATTTAAAAACTAATAATAATGTAATATATTATATATAATGCATTCCAAAATACACACAGTTTATACACTAACAAAAAGACTATCGCATCGTACTCAACATAGTATTTACAAAAACCATCGTCTCTTAACGGAAACCACTAAAATCAAACAGTTAACAACTGACTTTATAACAGTTCCTTAACACCTGTTTTAATACACTTACTAATTTAAAGTATTTACTCGACAGCCAACAGCTCTTGTAAAAATATTTTAAATCTATCAATTGTCCAATATGTGCCATATTATTAGAGCCCTAAATATTATAAGATTTTACTCTGAAGAATGTCATGAAGCACTTTGAACGATTCCCTCCGCTGTCGCACTGCACTTGTCTTTTCCTTGACTTATGCCGCACTCGCTACATCCCACTCGCCATTGTCGCTCATACTCTCGTTCGCCGTTGACTTTCTCCTCGACTGTCTTTGAATTCCCGTTCTTTGCTCTATGTCAACCACGCTTAATCAGATTGCTCCCGCGGAGGTTCGACTCTGTAATTTTAAGTACCGCGGTTTATTTAAAAAATAATAATTTTTTCTTAGCGTGTCACCCGGAAAAAGGGCCTATCTCGACAATACCTGTGACAGGACGTCAATCGTATTTCGGTAAGACATGCAATTTCTGCAGGCCAGCCTCACAACAGACCAGCGCGTCCCTTTTCGCCCTGGTAAAGTGATTGTTCTAGGAAGGCGTAATTCGCGAGTTTTAATAAAGATGAGGATGATGTTGACCCCTAACAATATTAATTGCAGGTAGCGCAAAATTAAAAAAAAAAAACCATCAGTACGTGTTGTGTGACGTACATAATTCATATTTGCATTACAAATGAGGCGATTATTCCCTCCCAGTCATGCGCTACCTGAGGAGTAACACTGAATGTTGTGAATTGTCTTTTAAAACTAATGTGCATACGGCATAAATCAATGTTCACACATAGCACTGTTGTTGCTTACTTGAAATTGACGTCGCACCTCGAACTATGGGCTCCAGTTTCCACCATCTCAGCAGCTTACTTCCAAGTCCGCCGGGTTTGTTCGACCTAGAGCCCAATCCCAACGCACGGGCAAGATACCACATTTCTTGATGGGACAGCGGCAGCGCCGAACGGGGCTCAATGCAACTCCGCACGTCTGTTAGACGTTTGCATAACATTTGATTTCTGCGGAAATGTAATATTTTAACTTTCATTCTAATAAGAGATAGGTGGTTTGTTTTCTTTGCCGTATAATACTCCGTTTAAGCTACGAAGGCCAAGTTCTGACAATTCTGCGGAAGTAGCGTCAATGTTTACTATTCGTTTATATGTGCTTCCGTCATCAGCTTGTGACTCAAGTGGTACCGTGAAGCTGCAGTCGTGGGATATACGGTCTGATTTTCCAGTGATCACAAACATACATTACTTTTATATTTAGCTGTGTCAATTATTTACCCACATCAGTATTTTTTGCTATTAATTCCAATTTCTGGAAGGGATACAAATATGTAATACCATTTTGTTTTTTGGTCATACCTACTTTCCCTGTTGTAGTAGAGCAAAACGAAAAAAAAAAAATTGAATAAATCTGAAACATTTAGGCATACATTTACGAAATTGTAGCACCACATCACATTACAATTTTATGAGAAAAAAAGTTAATGTAAAAATGACATTTTTTGTGCCTGCAAAAGGGTCATATGAAATACCACTAAATAAATTCAAAATAGAGTTTACATGTAATTAAATATTACATGTCTTGCACATTAACCTACAGAGTTATGAAAGTAATATAATATGATATATATCAGAAAAATACGTGTAAGTAATTGACGTAGTCTGTACTAAAAAGTCAAGTATTACTGTGGTCAACATTACTTGCAATAATCACAAACATACTGTCCACCTTCATGACAAGGACCGTCCACATGTGACTACATTTAACAAAGCACACACATAATCCACTATTCTCCACGCACATCATCAGAGCATCTTCCACTGCAGAAAAGGCACTCTTCATCTCCATGTACTGGCACTGACACATCAGGAATATTTAGATCAGACGAATCATCCCTAATGCTAATATCCTCACCAGCGTTTTCTGATGAGTCATCTACATCAGGGAGGGAAATAGTGTGCACAGACTTATTGGCGTCTCTCTTTGTCATTGTCTGTTTATTTATTAGTAGACCTAGGTATATGTGTATTTATGGGTCTACACTTTCCTCTTAATATCTTCCCAGAGTTTTTCTGTTCTAAGGATTCTTCTAGCTGTTTCTTGTAAGGCGAAGACACCAAGACAGCTGCTGTGCCAGCTTTTCTACCTCGTTTGCCCTTTCTTTTTGCAAGTTTGGGAATTGGAGAATTATCCCATGGGGCTATAGAAGCCATTCGCGAACAAGCTGAAGAGTTTGATGGGCCAGCAGCCATCGGTGAATCAGCTGAAGAGTTTGATGGATCAGCAGTCCATTGGTGAAGCATCTGAAGAGTTTGATGGACCAGCAGCCATCGATGAAGCAGCTGAAGAGTTGGAGGATCAGCAGCCATCGGTGAAACAGCTGAAGAGTTTGATGGACAAGCAGCCATCGGTGAAACAGCTGAAGAGTTTGATGGACAAGCAGCCATCGGTGAAACAGCTGTAGAGTTGATGGGCCACCAGTTATCGGTGAAACAGCTGAAGAGTTGATGGACCAGCAGCCCATCGGTGAAGAAGCTGAAGAGTTGGAGGATCAGTAGCCCATCGGTGAAGCAGCTGAAGAGTTTGATGGGCCAACAGCCATCGGTGAAGCAGCTGAAGAGTTTTATGGCCCAGCAGCCATCGGTGAAACAGCTGAAGAGATGATGGACCAGCAGCCCATCGGTGAAGAAGCTGAAGAGTTTGATGGGCCAGCAGCCATCGGAGAAGTAGCTGAAGAGATGATGGACCAGCAGCCATCGGTGAAGAAGCTGAAGAGTTGGAGGATCAGCAGCCCGTCGGTGAAGCAGCTGAAGAGTTTAATGAATCAGTAGGTCTATTTGCTAGCAAACCTGCAGAACAGTTGGAAAGAACAGTAGACCTTCACCTAGCGCTGGACGAGTGGACAATATCAAGATCAGAAGTAGTCCTAGTAACTGCAAGAGAAGATGTGTCTGCATCGACTGATGCTAGGAATTCATTATCTGGAAATATGTTGGGATTTACTGGATAAATACTATGCCTCTGAATCTATTTAGTGCGATCTAACCTATTTATACTTTGAGGTAAGATTTGCCAAATAACTCAGCAATGTCGAAATTGGTAACAGGGTGGGTGTTTGATCGCATACACAGCCAAACTTCTTCATTAGGGGCCACGGTAGATGAGTGCTTACTCTGTTCGCCTCTTACCAAGGCGAACCGGGTTCAACCACCGGCTGGGTTACCAGATTTTCTTAAGTGGAAATCATGCTGGACGATGCCGTTTGTCGGCGGGTTTTCTTGGGGATCTCCCGTTTCACCCAACCTTTCATTCTGGCGCTGCTCCATACTCACCTCGTTTCACCCTTATCGGTTCTCAAGACCTCGCTGTTAAGAGCCGCCCAAATCCCTCACTCCCTCACTTACTTCTTCACTGTAATATTGTTTAAGAGAACTCATGAACGACTTGTCCAATGGTTACAGCTTATGCCAGGAATGACACGGAAGACACATCAATGATAAGCGAAACAAGTGATTCGGCGGTAGGCTTGAATTTTTTCATTAAATGACTGAATCACTGCGTAAACAAATCGGTCTGTATCCAGCCAGACGGATGACAAACACCAATGCCCCCCAGAGGAGGTCCTCTCATGAGGTGACGACTCATACTAGGGAATACTAACATTGAAGGTAAATAATCTCCGCCTGCACTCATGCATGTTACCACAGTTACGAGAGAGCCTCGCTCAGCTGAACTGACGGATGTTACTTGCCGTTTTTCTTTCAGTTCGAGAACCTGTGGGATTTTACTTTGGAAAACAGTCAGACCGGTTTAGTCCACACTGTATACGCTGTCAGCAGGGTATATGTGCATATTAATTTCTGACTCAAAAAGTGTAAAAAAACGACTTAAATTTTTTTCTGCTAAATCTGTCAGTTCAGTGAAACGGTTTTGCAGTTGGTTTACAGAACGATATGTGCTTGTGGCGCTGTATGAATAGCCGTAACCATCCCATTCCTGCTCTTCCCGAGACAAAAGGATTATCAATGTTAGATTTAACAATTTGGTAAGCCATATTTCGATCATCTTCCCTCCTTTATGCCAAATAATTTATTCCCCATCAACAACAGATATTCAACGAGCTGCTTTTCACATTCTGCGGGTGGGACCGTTTTTCTACCGAGCTTTGTTTGGCAGGCCAGCTTAGAAGAGACAGCTGTCTGGGCAAGCATAGACAATATAGTACGCAGAACACCGAAAACATTTGCAGTAACCCATTTTATTTTCTCTCACCTGGGATATAGCCATTTACATGGATGCTGCATCCCATTGATTTCTTGTCTACTTCTCGTTTTTCTGATTACCACATGCCATATCTGCACAAAAATAAAGGTAAACATCAATTCTCAAATATGGAGTAGTATTGCATTTTACAACCCTCATAGTAATCCATATTAGTTACATAGTCATTGTAAAATACTTCCTGTCACAACGTGGTTTAACTGCGCTTGTATAAAACAACTATTGCATGTATAGCACGACTTATTCATGTACTTTAGGCTTTATTATTGCGCACGTCCTGAATACTTCCAATACAATTGTTAAGTAAATAATACGCACATACCTGACAAAGGTTCAAAACCTTGAGAAATACAGATAGCACTGTACAACAAAAACGTAGCTTGGGGAATGGTTACACGTCCTCTCCTTTGCAGCGCTGGTTCAGCCGTTGTGTTTTACAGCACTACCGAGAGAGAGCAACACTTACTTAATGAGATATCGTGGTATTTAATATTACAGAACTATTCCGTATTTGTATCCTTTACTATACAAAATTTCTGAAACATTTGTGTAGGTCAGCTGTAATAAACATTCAAAATGTTGCTAAGTTGCTTTTACTGGTGCATCCAAATTAAAGTAAGATTACAAATTGTCCAGTTAATTGCTGGGTATTTCATTCGCGTCAACTCTGACCACGTCTGAAATTTAGTTGATTTTTCCTTTAGCTAACTGAGGAGAAAATATTTGTTGGTTGCTTGATTATGTCCCTCCGCAGCATCGTTTGTCCGATATGGATGCCACAAATTCCTGAGATTCACAGAATAAAAAAATTACTTGTCTACCACTGCTGGTTGTATGTGAGAAAAACACCAACATTTTTGAAGAATGAAGCATTCGCAATAATGATGTCTGTAATATAATTATATGGGGTCAGGGGTAAGGCACTACGCAGTGTATATGTTGGGTAAATACCCAACGTTGGGTGAATGTCCCTCCAATCAGATGGATCATTCACAATGTGTTTCGTGAAGTGTTTCGAGGGGGAAAGTTCGTACAATGAATTAATGGTTCATGAAAAATGTTGCGAAATGCATCGCAAAAGGGCGACTTGCTTCTGGACATCGAAGATTATAGCGAGTGTGTCGTCGGTTCGAGTTCCGATCGGATGGCGCTACATCGACTGTCATGGGCAAGCTAGCGAGTGAGTGGTATGGATGATAAGTTATCCAGCGTCTGCTCATTTAGCTCGAGAACTCGTCGGCAAATAACTTGTAAATCAGCATCGATCATGCGCAGTATGATATATGGCTGATACCTGACACGACATTCAATGAATGCGATGAATTATCTTCATATGTAAATAAATATGTATTCGCGCCTCATAGGTTAGTTGTTACTTTATCAGCAAATCAGTAACATCTTGGCAGAAGTCAGTCTGCAGCAGGAGTCAGTCGGCAGGAGTCATTCGGCAGGAGTCAGTCTCCAAGAGTCAGTCTGCAAGAGGCAGTCGGCAGGAGTAAGGTGTATGAATTAATGTATGCTCGAAGACCATGCAAAAAACTGAAGATGTGAAATCGAGTATGTCATGTACGACTACATGCATACCTTCAACGACTGCCCAAAAATTACATGGAAACCAATGCTGTTACTGTGCTAAGTCCTTCGGTAAAAGTTGCAATTCACAACATGAGAAGAGTGACTCTTTGAAGAACCCATTTCATGCTTTTCTAAGCTGCTATAAATGTTCCAGACATTTAGTTGACGTGATAACTTAAATAAACACATCAAGGCTGACAAAAGTGTTTTTTCGCCCACTGAGAAACATCATGTGATTACTTTGTTACCTCCTGTTAATACACTACATAAAATGTTTGCAGACGACGAGGGAACTCGCATGATGAAGTATTACGACAATGACCACATGCAGTTTATGCAAGGTGATACAAGGAAGGAACACATCAAGATCTGCAAGGGTTCGTCTTCTAGGAGCCAGCAAGTGACGTCGGCAATATCGCCTTCTACATCGATGGGCACTGTTTCCACAGATGATTATGACGAGACAGTTAATGCTAATGACCGAATGAGAGACCTACGAGTCATGATAGAGTCGGTATGTGTGGAATGTACACTGGCAAGATGAGTATACGCAATTTAATGACGCTTGCAATTTACACTAGAGGAAGTGGTGGTGATGCTTAACTTCTGGGTGAATCTGTGCATACCGCCCAACATTCACCACGTTTCGCACATGCGAAAATCATAACTATCCCACCAGTGTTCGAACACGGATTGCAGTGATGGGAGGCCGGCATTCTAATCGGACAGCCACTGGGGCCCCAACACACTTCACATATTGATTTACAGGCTTGCATTTCAATTTTCTAGTGTTATTTTTTGTTTGGCAAGTGATAAATATATAATCACTTTCTTGTTTTCATCTTCTGGAAAATCAGATGATGGCTGAAGCTGATTGATTGATTTATTTATGTTACAGCCGCGGCTTCATGGTTACTCGCACTTCCCTCAAACAAGTGCTTGCCTCAGATGAAGTTGCACAGTCGTTGACATCAGGCTGTTAGAGTTGTTTCAGAAAAAATGACACATGTGGTCGAGAAAATGTCTGAACTTAAGGGGACAATACCAATTTTCAAATCACAGAATAATTTAATCCAAAATGAAGCCAAGGACGAAATATATTGATGCATTCATTTCGAAGGAAATTTTATGCGGTGGCTTCAGACTTGTATTATATGTCAATAGTAAATAAATTTCTTCTGTTTGTCTACAGCCTACTTCAGTCACAACATTTTCTGTCATTAAATTATGTAAAAAATAAAAAATAAAAGACACGCTCTAAGTACTTTCTCCGGGTGTAAACAACTTTTCAACCAACAATAACATTACACTTTGATAAATAAACTACTTAGGTAGGTGAGGCCCAATATCTTGTTGACAACGAGGCCATTAAAAACGGAACTAGATATTCAGAGACGCAGAAATGGGGTAAGAGGGTGTCCATGGCCTGGAGTATGTACTTGCTCCATCATTCGCTTGGGGCTCCATAGGAAAACTGTGGGAACCCTAATTCCGGATGGCCGGAGCGGGAATCTAACTCTGATTCTTCCAAATACAAGTCCAGTGTGTTACCACTACGTCACTACGCTTCGTCAACTAAACTAGGCTCGCGTGGGGTATCCAAAGGCACAAAGGCAACATGCGAGGTTAGGAGCACTGAAACTTATTACATTCAACCCTTCAAAGCCCTCGCAGAATAATAAATTGTGAGCGAGCTGCTATGTACATGCGAGTTAATAAGTTTGTGAGTTTACGAAGTGCAATAATCGATTGTGTAAATAATTTTTGCAGGTATCTAAAGAAGAAAATGTTATTTCATAAATCATTTGTCCATACAGTTTAAAATGACGCCTCTATGCAAGCATAACCAATCACTAGGATGCTTTAGAAGAGATCGCCGTCATTTTTTCAGATGGCTTGCTCATCATACAATAATGTTTCTTATAATGGAGATAGCAACACTGAATTTAACTTAGTTAGAAGTTTATCCTATTTCTAATGAAGCTGGAAATGATTTTTGTACAAAATTCAAAAGACTGTAGTCCAGGATCAAGCATGCGCACAAACAACTGTACTTCTTTTGCTACACACATAAAATACCTACGAAACAAGAATAGTGCACATATAGTGATTGTAAGGGTAAATATACAGCAAAAAGGTGTTCGCAACATAATTTGCTGTATATTTTACAAATAATAAATAAGTTTAAATATACACTGCCAGGAAAAAAATGAGAAAACCCTTTGGGAGGTCGTCAATTCACTCAAGATTTATTATAGCAACAGTACGTATTCAGAGCATGAAATGATTACATTTTCAGGTCAATAGCACAACCAGTCCCGAGTTATCAGGTAGGAACCCAAGCTGGATCACCCAGACTAGTACGTGGTGTAAGTAGATGGGCGGCAATGTAGGTACTGATTCTAGCATGCCGTCAATCGTACATGGGGCGAATAATGTCTTGGGATACATTACTTCACACCTGTTCGACCTGTCCACGCAACTCCGCAAGAGTTGACGGTGGACGAGTCGCACGCTCGATTGGAGACAATTCTAGAGATCCTGCTTGCCAGGGAAGTTGCTCCACGTCTTGCAGAACACAGTTGCATTGCACGGGCAGTGTGTGGGCGAGAATTATCCTGTTGGAGCTGTACAGCACTTTCCTGTTACAATAACGACAGAAGAACGGGCCGAATAACATTCTACATGTACCACGAACCGTGCATGTCTATACTGTGGCGGGAATGAAAGACTGGTAAGAGGCGCGCGTCTTACTGTCAGTAACCGGTTTCCAAAGGTTCGTGTTGAAACCTCTGGGGCCACATTTGATCTGATCTGTGCTGAGGTGGATGTACGGTCTTACACTGCTGCCCTTACAATACGTCGATTGTGGCGGGNGATCTGTGCTGAGGTGGATGTACGGTCTTACACTGCTGCCCTGGTCGTGGCGGGCGTCTGTGCTGCGTGGACTTCCAGAACCTCGTCTACGGGTGTGGATAAGTTCATTTCTCCACTGTTGCCAGCATCGCTGCACAACCGACATGTCACATCCTGCCTGTGTAGTGATTCCCGAAAGAACCATCCCACCACTCGAAAGGCCACCATTTTTCCGTTTTCAAACTCTCTCAGTTGAGTGTAGGAAGCACGTGGGCATCTTCGTCTGCTTGCTCTACATGTCTGCACCGCACTGGACCTTCTGGCAGCGGTGGGTATTCCGATCTAAAGCATCCACACAGATGGTGCTGTAATAGCTATGCCACTATGCAACTTGCTGGCGGCGACGTTAATACCGTTATCAGTACATATATTGAACCCTAGATAGTAAATGCTGGCATCCAATCAAAATCGACTTCATCCTTCCAGGTGTTCTGATTTTATTTTCCAGTAGTGTATATGGCAATAACATATATAATATTTAATAAGCAACTTAGTTTGATGATTTTCACACAGTTGAGCGTTGTGAGACATACATAAAACCAGAATTACTGGATGTTTTCCTTGATTGGTCCTCGTTAGGATATTAACAGCTCGTTCTACCTTAAGGCATACAAGCATTTTAGTTTTGTGGTTTCTTAGGATGCATGTTATATTCATGTCCATGTTCATAAATTTCAAAGTAAATCTTAGTAATCGGAATATAAAAAAAATTCATTAGTTATGTTTAATGTTTTTAAGAATATTTAGATAACCAGTTTATCTTTCCTGGTGGGATATTCTTAAACTATGCATAAAACTGAATAAATCACGACTTGTCTTTACCACACAAATGTTACATTTCACTCATATTATGTACCAATGAGACGATGAGTGAATGGAGAAAGACGTTTGTTTCCTGTTAATCCAGTGGTAAGTTCACATGTTATGCTCGTTTTGCTACTGCTCTTTCGATGCCTTTCTGTCCTTTGATGTTCTTGCTACCGCAAAGCTTTTTTGGTGTGTTGTTCGTGTGAGAGAAGCACTGTGCTTTCTGCTATCAAAGAATAGCTAGTTTTGTTCTTGATTGTAGATTTGAAGAAGAAGGAGCATAGATGTGAAAACAAGACCTAAGACAAACTGTCAGTGCCATAAGGCATGCGTCTCGAAGTTTGCAAGTCAAGAGGTTTGGAGTTCAGTCTTTATTGAAGAATAACTGATCGTGAAAGACTTGTTGCAGAGGGAAAATATTTGGGAACCCTGTAAGCAGTACACAAGGGTTTCTACACTGGTGGAAAATTAAAAATGAAGACCACTAAAGCAGTGATGTAGAAACATCATATGCGCATGGGGCACTGATAGAGGGCAGTACATGCGATGATCAACAGTGCTGTGCTGTGGACAGAGTAGGAACCGTGTACTAGGCACAACACTGCTGAGCCCAATACAACTGTAGTTGACTCGGTCAAAGAGTATCTGTTGTTTCAAGCGTCGGTCTATGTGTAGCAAGCATTGTAGACATGCCACAATGGTATATATCACACTTCGTGCTATTTACGGACTTTGATCGAAGTTGTACTGTGAGACTGAGGGAGACTGGATGGACCTTCCGAAGAATCACCCAACGCATAGGATGTGAAGTGTCTGCTGTGCATCATTGGTGGTGCCAGTGGTCCAACGATGGTGCACATGCTCGTCAACCTGGTTCCGGATGGCAGCAGCATACGGATTC
>NQII01001234.1:44432-226221 GCA_002778355.1 Clitarchus hookeri
GTGTTTAGTGATGAGAGCAGATTCTGCCTTGGCGCAAGTGACGGTCGTTTCCGTGTGCGGCGTCGACCAGGAGAGCGGCAACAACCAGAGTGTATACGGCCGCAACATACAGGACCAACTCCTGGCATCGTGGTCTCGGGATCACTAGCTTACAATGACCTTACACCTCTGGTGTTTGTTGAGGGAACACTGAATATGGAATGCTGCATCCAGAACATCATGCAGCCCATTTTGTTGACTTTCCTACTACGCCAGGGATATATTCTCTTCCAGCAGGACAATGTCCATGCACACACGTCCTGTGCTACCCAACGCGCTTTCGAAGGTGTTCGTCAACTCCCCTGGCAGAGAACGATTACCCTTCCTGTCCTTCATTGAACATGTGTGGGACATGATGGAACGGCGTTTGGTGCGGTCTGTAATACCGACAACAAACCTCCACCAATTGCAACAACAAGTGGAATTAGCGTGTAACACTATTCCCCAGGATGACATCGGACACCTTTATGATCGCCTGTACTCACGACTGCAGGACTGCATCGTCGCTAAAGGAGGCTACATAATATATTGACATTTTCGTTCAAGACACTCTGTGGTGTCTGTCCATAGGTGTACCACCCTGTGATAATTATCATATATAGTGTACAGCCTGTATAATTATTCAATAAAACATTGATTCATGTGATATTATTGCGTCCGGGTGTTCATTTTCCGTTTTCACCAGTGTATTTGAAGAAAATATAACCGGTATGTATCCATATTAGTATCATAAAAAACAATATACTTTAATGTACGCATAATTTAATGTAAAGATAATATTATCAACCACAGCATTTTAATGGCCAAAATAAAGTATTTGCTTGATGCTATCAACAAAAGAAATTGCAGTTTATATATCCGGCAATATGCTAATATTCTTAATTTGGTGCGCCAGCAGTCAATGACTTTTATTTCTTACTTCCTAAAATATTGCGAGTAGTTGGGACTAGGGATTGTTGATATTTTTTTTAATATAGGAGATATCAAAATCAGTTTACTTATAAACTGTTAACTATGCTAATTACTTAAACAAATAAATGAATAATGTGGGATGGAGTTCAGGGTGAATATATGCTGTATTATTGAAGCATGTGTGGATAGTTCGCAAAATATAATCAAAAATACTTAATTGTGAGACGATCAATTGTAGATATGCTTGATGTTTTATAATTCCTTTTACACATTTCTAGGGGTTTTAGCGGGGAGTTTTTAGATAAAGTTTTGATGAGGAACCCATGTCTGGAAACGTACCGAGTCTGTGCTACAAGGATGATAATAATCAAGATTTAAAATCTCCTGCTTAACATAGGTCAGTGACCTGCACAACAAGAGCTGCTCGATGTGGTGATCATGAAGTTCATTGCACACATTATATCTACGCAGGATGTTCCCACACACACGCACGCTCAATATTACCTGTTGTGTGCTGAATCACTTAAATCCGGCGTTCGTGGCAGCCAAGCAATCGAACCACATTGACTTACCCATCGTGCCACTGAAGTACGGTAGATGATGTCGGACGGCAAGTGAAATGTGTGCTGCTCTGTCATGTTGGAACCACATTTGCTCGCGAATTTTCAGTGGCAGATCGTCCAATAACTCCACCAGTTAAGAGCCGCCAAATATCTTCACACACTCACTCCAACAGGATTTATTGCAAGGAAGTCAAGTATATGGGACCTGCCTATACAGTAATGCCGAAATGTTGCTGATATTCTTGAAAATGTTTGGCACGAGGGTTTTTTTCCTCAAATGACATCATGTGACTTCAGACATTAGCCTTTGTTAAGTTGGATTGCCTACCGTGAAGTGGGCCATTTGAAAACTCGAATTGTGTCATCCCTATAGCACCGAAACGGTACATTCCCGGAAATGTGTTCCTCATCAAAACTTTATCTACTTAGTCCTCTCTAGAATCTCTAGAAGTGTGTAACAAGAATTATGATACACAGTGTATGCTCTGGTTCTCCAACTTCGTGTGTGTTTTTATAACGGTACAAATATCTAATAAAGTTTTAGAATTATTTATACAACTACAAACTGAACCAAAAATTGGAAATGTAACAAGTATAAGAAGAGTATTTCATGCGATTTACATGAGCACATCATACCTACATATGTTGTATAAGTAAACAAATAACTATTACCTACTTACATTACATAAGTACATGCTTATGGTTAAAGGCTGTTCGCGGTAAAGTGAGCACTTTTAAGGCCATAGTTACTTTTACCTTTCAGCCATTTTTAATCCTTTAACCACATTTTTTTCATAAATATTGCTATGTAAGTAATAAACACAGTTTATATATTCCACCGCACTCGGAAGTTAACATCAAAGGCTACAATACCATATATTTATTGACTATTATTCCAAATGAGAGGAATTTCAAAAGTGCTCACTTTACCGTGAATAGCCTATACTTGCATACATGCGTACATACACTAATGTATACACGTACATACATAGGTACGTGTATATGTACAAACATAAATACCTACGTTCATACGGACCTCTTTACATGCTTCCATACGTACCTACATACATATATTATTACGTACGTACGTAAATACCTACGTACATAAATGATTACTTAGACCCTACATACATACAATGCAAATACTTGTCTTCAGCACCATACAATGCTTTCTATGTAGGATATCTTTAAGTTTGAGAATTATCTCCAAATTGTGTATTTTAATTGACTGTAAAATTGTGAGAAAACGCTTATTAGCTACAATAAAAGGATGTTTTATTTTTTCCAAATGTAAACTGTATGATGATAATTCTTAAATTAAGTTTGTAAGAAACGATTTTTTTATCTAAGCTGTGTATGTACTCTGCGGTGTAGTCGGTTTGTCGGCAACGTTGTTGCCTCTCATCATTATGTGTTTAGTACAAACTTAGGGTATTCTACCATTATAATTGGGATAAATTGATGTGGTGGCTATGGATATACAGCAAGTAATAAATACACAATAATGCTGTCATTTAGAAAATATTTAACTTACAGTTTTAAGATTTTTTAGTGTACTTTGTTACTATTGTTGCCGTTTATATACCAGATTTGTAAGGGTTAATTTCGGCAACTATTTCGCGAGATATGGGGTAAAATATTTTTATATTTCAGGCAACACTATCTTTCAAAATGGGTTAACAAAATAGTGCTTACGTGTTCAATACTTGCAACAGAGTCTGCCAGTCTAGCCAGTCTGGTTGAAAAAGGTCTAATAGTTAGGAGATACGGTCTACTACGTATATACATATATTCTAGACCCTGCATGACGTCATAATCTTGAGATCAACATATCTGGCGCCGTGAACACCTGGTTGTGGGCTGTTGTGACGTGTTTGGAATGCAATGGTATAGGGATACGTTGTAAATATTTTATAAACCTGGCCCAGGGATGTGTTACTTATGGTTACAATGGAAAGTCCGTGAAAGCAACAGCACTGACATTTCTCAGGTAAGATTATTTACCAATTTTATTGCAAAACATTTTATTTACATTTGATAAAACGACTGTCGATGTTAGATTGCCGTGTCAGTAAAACCGAATTTGCCACGCAGTTATGTTTGAAATTTCGTTTAAGGTAATTATTTTATAATTATAAACATATTTGTTTGTTTTCAGTTTTCGGTGGATGAAGAACTGGGAAAGAAGTGGACTGTAGCTCTGAGGTGCATAGATTTCACACCATCCAGGCTTGCTCGAACCACTTTGCCCAGGGTTGTATTGACGAACATGCTTTCGGCAGCGGTAGAAAACGTTGACCAATATGTGGCGCCTTTGGTGATCTCTTTTCCTCACATTTACCACTGAAGAATGCTAAAGAAAAGCTCCAGCCGAGTGAGTTTTGCAAACTATGTCACGTCGCTAAACCATTGTCAGCCCAGATACATCAATTGTAAGTACAGTGAGTAGGCAGTATTATTAAGGTCGTTTTGCACTGTGAAGTTTGAGCTTTGTACATTATCGACCTGTTAAACTCGGAACTAGGTAATTTTTTTTTTAAATTATTTCTTTCTGCAATCGTTTTTCTGAGAACACAATTTCCTAGGTTTGCTGAAATGTACACTGAAGTGCCAAAAAAACTGGTACACCTGCCTAATATCGTGTAGGGCCCCCGCGAGCACGCATAAGTGCCGCAAGACGACGTGCCATGGACTCGACTAATGTCTGAAAGTACGCAGGAGGCAATTCACACCATGAATCCTACAGGGCAGTCCACAAATCCATAGGAGTGCCAGGAGGTGGACATCTTTTCTGAACAGCAGGGTGAAAGAAATCCCAGATATGCTCAATAATGATCACGTCTGGTGATTTAGGTGGCCAATGGAAGTGTCTAAAGTCAGAAGAGTTTTCCTGGAGCCACTCGGTAGCAACTCTCGACGTGTGGAGTGCCACATTGTCATGCTGAAATTGTTCACGTCCGTCGGAATGCACAATGGTCATGAATGAGTGCAGGTGATCGGACAGGATTCTTACGTATCTGTCACCTGTCAGAGTCGTATCTTGACGTATCAGGGGTCCCATTTCACGTCAACTGCACACGCTCCATACCATGACAGAGCCTCCACCAGTTTTAACAGTCCCATGTTGACATGTAGGTTCCATGGATTCATGATGATGTATCCATGCCCGTACACGTCCATCCACCCGATACAATTTGAAAAGAGACTCGCCAGACCAGGTAACGTGTTTCCAGTCATCAACAGTTCAATGGCGGTGTTGACGTGCCCAGGCGAGGCGTAAAGCTTTGTGTCGTGCAATCAACAACGGTACACGAGTGGGCCTTCGGCTCCGAAAGCCCATATTAATAATGGTCCGTTGAATAGTTCGCACGCTAGCACCTGTTGATACCCCAGCATTAACACCTGCGCCAATTTGAGAAAGGGTTGCACGTCTGTCAGCTTTAATGATTCTCGCAGTCGTCGTTTGTCCCGTTCTTTCACGATCTTTTTCCGGTCGCAGCGATGTCGAAGATTTGATGTTTTATCGGATTCCCGATATTCACGGTACACTCGTGAAATAGTCGTACGCGAAAATCCAAATTGTATCGCTACCTCGGAGATGCTATGTCCCATCTCTCGTGCGCCGACTATAATACCACGTTCAAACTCACTTAAATCTTGATAACCTGCCATTTTAGCAGCAGTAACCGATCTAGCAACTTTGCCAGACGCTTGTTGTATTATATAGGTGCTGCCGACCGCACCGCGTTACCCTGATTGGTGCAATGCCTCTGTTATTTTCCTACGCACGCCTATACCAGTTTTTTTGGCTCTCTAGTGCATAATATATGTTACTTTATAGACTATGGAGCTTTTTTTAAAATAATTATGACCTACAGGAAATTATACCAGAGGAGAGGACTATTGTTGTAACAGTGTTAAAAATATTGTTTAACATTAATAGTGTTGTAACCACTTTAAGGCAGTGCGTAAACAGAATTTGTTACAAATTCCAGTTACTGTACCAAGACAGCACTTAAGTGTGTACTGGCTGAATACATGTTCCAGTCCGCAATCCTGAATGCTTGCCTAGCAATAAAATAAAACGTTAAATGATTCCTTTCTCAGCATAGAAAATAGTAACCCTGTTATTTTCAAAACTGTTGAGCATGATCACAGCTACTATGCAGCAGCAAGTTCTAGAAGCCGAAGGGGTGTGTAAGATTAGTATTGAACATATATATTTTTTTGCTAGAGAATTAAATTGCACTTTGAATCTTATTGTGATGCTTGCGATTTCACGCAAAATCATTGGCGATCGCCTAGGGCAACACGCCTCACACTTTTCCTCCAAATTATTGCATAGGTTTTGACATACAATTTGGGTAAAATAAATTAAGCAGGTAAATTGGCGCGTCCCTCAGCGCTCGCGCTCTGCGAAGTAGAGTATGCAATTCAAAATAATGTAGCCATTTTAAATTTATTTAAGAATAATTGATTTATTCATCTTGCATTTTTTGTGTTCTTTATGTATTTTACACCACAGTCATCATAACTCTCCCCTCTATCGCATTTATCTTGTATCTTTAAATGCCCATAATTTGAATTATAGTGAGGACGTACACTTGTGTATAATACCTGCGCAGTCATAACACAAAAGAATTGATCAGAGCTAGAGGCTAAACTTTTAACATTCCTTGCAAAAAAAAAAACACTTCGGTTTCCGTTCAGGTTCCTGGCTAGTTATCTAGCTTGAAATATAAGCCTACTGCACAATTTTAATGTAAATAAACCTGTTTAAAGTAACTACTGTGTAGATTTTTGCAGATTTGTACCGACTACGTATTGGAAATGTTCCTCTTCTCAGGTTGGCACGCAATAATTAACTCCATTGTTATCTTTTGCCTTTTATTTTCGTAGTACTTCCAATTGTCAGCTGTCCTAAGACGTTGTATTAAATTGGTAAAATATTGCATACTGTTTGACAGAGTAAAGTAATTATTATACATCTTACACGATGTGTTATTTCATTCGGCAATAGCATTTGGAAAGAATTTGCTATATGAACGGAGATATGAGAAAATGCGCATTTACAACTTAATATCCACCGCATTTACAAAATTATTTTTTTTTTTAACCACTAAAACCAATTTCACAACGTTTACAAAATGGTCCCCGTTTTACAAGGAAGTTAAACTGAAATAGCACAAATGCCACCGTCTTTCGCGTCCGGCCATTGCAGTATACAGCCCACAGTCAGCTATTTGATGTTGGCCTCACTCCGGAGTGTAGCGAGCATAGCCGAAGCTGGCTCTATCATATATTAACGTCTTTGGATACGACCTATCAATAACCTAACGTACTTATAATGACCCCATTTAAAAGTAATATTATCACATAAAGTCATGCAATTTTATTTTGCAAAGAGCAATAATTTTAGTGTGCCAAATTCGAAGAATTAATCTTGATAAGATCCCAAAATTCAATCCGAAAGATTTATTTGAATATATTTTGCTATTAACCAAAACGGCGGACCAAAGGTATATTTATTACATAATAAATTTTTCGATTATTCACTGTCAATATACTAAATTCGGTTCGAATATGTCAGTAATTTCTGTAGATTGGGCATACTATCCTAAAATATGTAAAAAGCCAACAACATACAAATATGTGTCTGCTATAGGGCGTAAATTAAAAACCTAGAAGGGTTTGAGATTTGCCGGATGTAAACGGAATTTATTGGCACGAAAACTTTTTTTTTTTTTTTTTCAATAGGTACTATATTGCGAAATGGCCGCTATGAGGTTCTTTATCAGCACTTTGTACGTTTGTAAAATGTAAACCAACAAAGCTTGATTTAAATTGCTTAAACGGTTTGTTAGAAAAATCATATTAAGCAAAAATGTTTATAAAACTGCCATTCTCAAAATAAGTTTCTGGTCCAAATTTATGAGTTCACATGTTTTAACGTAGCGTTACTTGTTAGGCAAATTTGATGGTGATCAGTTTATTGGTCCCAGAGCTATGAGATAAAAGGTTTATTTCCTTATTTGTTACAATCTCACCAAATTGTACATGAGAGAGTCTATATGTATATTTGATGCTAGTAATAGAGATAATGCACAAATAAAGTTTGATTGAAATTGGTGAAACTGTTTTAATGGATATTTCGCACTAACCTAAAATATTAATTTGTCCATCATTTTGAAAGTAAGCCCTGATACAAGAAAATGCTTGAAGTTTACGTGGCCTACTGTAGCGCCACTTGTGTGCTAAATTTGGTTGGAACTGGTTGACTGGTTTTCCGAAATATGACACAAAACTAAATTTTTTTTATGTTGCGCTACATTTTAAAACAGTAGATGAATAATTATATACCTCACTTAGTTTAATGCTTTTATGGTAAAATATCAGTATACAAAAAGTTGTTTATCGTTTATAGTTGCTGAGATATAATTTTAATACAGTAAATGCTGAAATGGCCGTAATTTTTAAAATACTGTAAGTATCTGGCATGGTCGAAACCTAAGTCAAGTTATTTACCATGAAATTTAAGTGTAGCTACTAAGTTCGGTAAATTTTTATTATAGTGTTCAATTTTTTTTAGGGTCGACATATACACCCAGACAGAAAAGGAGCCTAAAAATAATTAGGGGAAAAAATGTGATTTGATAAAATGTAGTGGCGTGCGGATTAAACCTTTCTTACATACGGCTCATTGAAGGGATTGGTCATATCTTGTCAAATATTCTGTATGTGAATTGTTCGTTATCATAATGACTATATGTAATTTCAACATAAACTAAAAATAAATAAAGAAAAATACAAAACGTATATGACCTATACATAAAATGAGGAAGTGAAATAAGGAAATATATAAAATGCGACTCTTCCGCTATCAACCAGAAACTAGGTTGAAAAGTGACAAGTTTTACATAATCTCGGCTATTTTCGACCAGTGTGTTGGCTAACATGATGCAATAAAAACTTTTTTTTTTTTTGTTATATGTGAAAACTGAAGATTCTCTTTTTCCCCCAGGAAATAATTTTTGTGGGCACGTGGACATTAAGAGCGATCGTGGTAAAAATGCGAACAAATCCTCAGTAACTTTGTACTGCTTTAATTTATGTAACAGACATTCGGATTGTTAAAAACTGGCAAGAGCGAATTGTTTAAAATTGGCAAGAGCTTAACACATGAAATGAACACCAAAAAGTCATTATCTGCATAATACAACCGCAGCACGGACACAAATGTTTGTTGAAATAAACGGAGTTTATAAATTTAGGTAGCTACGAAGTTCATTTAAATTCTCTCCTATCACAAATTCGTTTAGAGTTGCTTCCGTAATTGGAAACTTGTGATTGACCGGCATAGAACGTAGCATTAAAAATATAAACTTTTTAATACTTCTTATGCTACTACGGCTAACAGACTGCCGTCTCATGCCATTATGTTGTGGGTGTTGTAGCAAGTCCCATAGGCAAGCGCGTGTTCAATTTTTTTCTGTTATTTCTTATTGCAATAATTGTATCAGCATGGACTAGACATCCACATTTTAAGTCAAGAAAACCATTTAATTTAGTGCAGATAGATGTCATACCATTATAAAACAATAATAATCAAAAGTTTTAGAATGACAGTGACAAAGAAAATTTATGTAATTTTGACATCGGAATTTTGAGTAGCGGCTAACTTCTTAAAATTTTGCCCCGAAAACTTTTAACGCACAGACGTTATATAGTGCAATACTTTCATTAAAATTAATGGTGGTTACCTAGCACATTCATCAATTATTTACAATAAAAAGAAAAATAACTACACGGAGAAAACATAAATTAAAATAATGCTGTCTGTTCACAAACCACAGTTATAATATTTTTAAACCTCGCTTCTAACAAATATAATAGAGTTTACCAAAGGTACTGCCATCTGTTGACTGGTTAAAGTATGACACATTCTTCGTTACGACTGCCATCTAGAGACGATGAAAGCAACTAATCTACAAATACCACTACTGAATTAAATGGGAAAACTTTAGGCCAAATACTTTTAGGCCAAATGACTTTAGGCTAAATAATTTTAGGCCAACTGCCGGTTCTGAAAATGTTTATGCCAAATAATTTTAGGCCAAATGACGCACAAACAACAAACGTACCTTAGTGTTGATTAAATTGAACTTTTAACTTAATTTTATGTATAAATTATAGTATTTAATTTATAATTAATATGAATACAAACAGAGAGAAAATAGGTGTGTTGGTAATGCCCAATAAGAAATAGTTCTTATGCAAAATATTATTACATTGAGTGCGAAAAAATTCGGTGTGTTGTCCTTTCGGTGTTATTTCTAGATTCGGTTAAGCTTTGTTTGTATGAGGCGGAGGAATACCCTAGATGTATAACTTCAGCAGGGCTTCAGAAAAAATGGAAGTAACCGTGAATGGAGTATACATTATATGAGCAGAGGAAGCCCTGAATAAAATTTAAATAAATGAAATACACCAAAATTATCATCTCCGTACAATCAAATACTAATGCCTGAATAAAATAATATCCAGAAAATGAATAAGAATTAGTATTAAAAAACTGATGAAATCAGTTATGAATATTGGGAAAATTATCAAAGACTTAAAAAAATTGTACAGTTAGTTCCTAAGAGATGGTTTCTATGTTTTTTTTCAAAATAGGATGAACACTGTCTTAACATATGGCTTAAGAAATAGATCGTTGTTTGAAATGTTCAGTTTGGGGCATTTACTGGTCACCATGTTCCATAGGCACGAAATTGTGATATTTTGTGAAGAAATCATAATCTTAGAAATACAAGGCAGTCATTTTATATCATAACAAAGAACCAGGGAGGGCTCACCACGAGAAATCTTTGATGACCACTGCGGGGCGCGGTTATGCGACCACTCAGATAATTAAATTTGTAATCCAGAGCAGCGGAGCGATCAGCATAATGACGCAATGATTGTACTCTGTAGCTTTACGTTTCATGTTCTACAATTTATATATGATTTTGTGGGGAGCTGTGACCAGGAATGCGAGAGGTCAGTAGATTTGTATGGTGACAGAATATTAGCGCACTTTTAGATATTAATCGAATACAGAATTCAGTGTGAATACGTTCAGGGTATTTAAATGTGTTCTAGTTTCTACCGTACCTACACAGCACATTAATTATAGACGATATAGGCGTAGTATTGAACAGCAAAATAAACAATAATTTATTCCGTGTACGAAAATAATATTCCACTAATACACAGCCTATATAATTCGCAAAACCACTTCACTTATAGAATGATCGAAACTGCAGATTACAAACAAACCGATATTAGGCTGCAAAATATAAAAAAAAAATACGTTGTGTCAATTATATAAAACCTTATGTTTGTTTAAAGTAATACATACATTCAGATGTCATTGGCTCGTACCTGATAGTTTGCCGGTCGTAGTTAACATATTTAATGCAGCAGTCTACCAGGGAGGCGATTAAATATGACGACCTACCATTTGCACCGACGCAACGCAGATTGTAAAACTGCTTTGCGCCTGCGCCAGTAAACACAGCTGGAATTAAATATATCGGATGCAGACTGTTGCAAGTTTTCCCTGCCTAGCAACTCCATTCACCTTCTCGCCATTTTTAGGAGGCAATTAGATATTTTCAAACGTTGTCGTTCGGAAATCATCGGCAGCCTTCGGAAGAAGTCGTGTCTGCTTCGGCTAACAGCTATTGATTCCTTGCCCGGCTGTGCGTGCGTGCACTGTGTACCCACTTCCTCGATAGTGTGTTACTTACACCGTGCCCTTTAACAAGGACAGGCATCTGTTTTAATAATTATTATAGTTATAATTATATATCTATAAATGTTATATATAATTATATTATTATATATAATATAAGAATATTTTATATAATGTATGATATATTTATTATATATAAGATACATAATACAAATATTAATAATAATTATTGAAGTGGTGATTATTGGTTCTTAATAAGTGGACAACTACATATATATTTTCAGCATACGAGAAATTGAGATTTTAATAGTACAACATATTATAGGCTATTCACGGTGAAGTCAACACTTTTGAAAGCCTTCTCATTTAGAGTAATAGTCAATAATTTTTTTTAAAAGTTTATTAAAAGTTAACAAATGGCTGAGAGAAAAAATTAACTAGGGCTTCAAAAGTGCTCACTTCAGCATGAACAGCCTTTATGTATGTGCACAATTTGGAAAACAATTGTATATATATATATATGTATATGCTAGCAAAGAATATATATGGCATCGTNATAAATGTTATATATAATTATATATAATATAAGAATATTTTATATAATGTATGATATATTTATTATATATAAGATATATAATACAAATATTAATAATAATTATTGAAGTGGTGATTATTGGTTCTTAATAAGTGGACAACTAAGTATATATTTTCAGCATACGAGAAATTGAGATTTCAGCACTACATTTCTTATGATATATTATATATATTAATACTACATTATATAATATAATCATATATTGTAGATTATATATTATAATATGTAATATTTCATATATAATATATTAAAATATATAATATTTCATATTTAATATATCAAAATATATAATTTTTTCATACATTATGAATAACATATAATATTTTATATATTTTATTTATATAATATAAATATATATGAATAATAATTCATTAAGGGGTGACTATTGGTTTTTAATATGTGGACAACTACATATATATTTTCAGCACACGAGAAATGGAGATTTTAATAGTACAACATATTATAGGCTATTCACGGTGAAGTCAACACTTTTGAAAGCCTTCTCATTTGGAGTAATAGTCAATAATTTTTTTTAAAAGTTTATTAAAGGTTAACAAATGACTGAGAGAAAAAATTAACTAGGGCCTCAAAAGTCACTTCAGTATGAACAGCCTTTATGTATGTGCACAATTTGGAAAACAATTGTATATATGTATATGCTAGCAAAGAATATATATGGCATCGTATATTATAAGCGAATACACTGCTGATGACTGTGTTCGAAGTGTGATAGAGCTAATAATGTGTTATCTTATTTTTTATATTTTATTTAGGGAACATGATGTTATATGGCATGGCATTGTTTCACTCGTTCATTACAGATTTCCTTATAGCCTACAGGTTGTTGGAGTGTAATGCAATCGGTGCATTGTTCAAATTGATTAGTATTTAGGTTTACGTGAGGTGTTTTTAATTCATGTTAAATTCGGAGAATACTATTGATATTTGAGTTGCATCCCGTGGGCAATTTTTTTTTTAAATCACCAATTTTCACCTTGCCTCTTTGACAGTTAGTGAAAAAGAAGCATTTGTGTTCCTGTACCAGTACAAATTCCCCTCCAACAAACGCAGCAAAAATTTTAATGAAGCCCTATTAATGAAAATCAGTTATATCTTGTAAGCACATTTTTTTTTCTCGTGGTAGCCAACGCACTTATTCCGGTAGAGCACAGCTGCCACTATAATGGCAGCCATGTTGTGGAAGGTTACATGTGTCGACGGCGCATGCGCAGGGAAAGCAATCCCGCTTGCGCAGATGTATCTGCGAGGCGCAAATTTCTCTGCTCTTTGCGTCGGTCACGCGATCAATTACTAATTCGTTTTTTCATTCTTATTTACACTCCGGTGCAGTGCAGGTGCAAAATTAGCGTTGGACCCTGCGACAACGTATATTTATTTAATTGGCCCTCTGATGTGCGAGATACTGAATGATGTGTGATATTCCTTTCTGCTGATATACTGAAATTACAAAATACACGTAAGGCCTTAATCTGTAAACTAATATGTTCATTGCGATAGGGTTTGCATGCAGGACGGCGAGTAGACTTCACGCAAGTTCACTGCGGCGCACAAATAAGTGAGTGGATATCTAATCCATATTCCAGGGTCGCTTTTAAACTTACCTAACTTTTGTAGCTAAAGTTCATAGAAAATTACTTCAGTCAAGCGTCGTACTAGGTGGAATATTTTCTGCTACGAATTACTGTTCGGTTTTGTTTTTGAAAAGATGTACTTGGTACGGAAGGAGGCTTCGTCGAAGAATAATTTTTTTATCTAATAATATAAGACTGTTGATATGAGTAAATTTGTTATCGTCCCTTGGAAGTAGTGAATTATTTATTCTGGTAAGTGATCTAGCCGAATCGGGGCTATGGTAACACTAACCCCCTCCTATACTATGGTGGCAAGTATTTCATTGAAGTTAATCCCCAAAAAAAAAAAATATTGAAATATAATGTACATTATATATAAATATTTACTGCTTCTTGCGATAGTAAATAATATAATTGTTTCATACCTCAAATTCACCGATTATTTTAGTGTACTTCGGGATCCAACGCCTGAATGAAAATCATTACTTAAGCTATCAACTATATGCTAGTAAAGTCCAATTTTCGGAGACAGATGAAAGTTTTCGGTTGAGAAACCGATTCAGCTGTGGTGGTTACCATCTGCGTCGTGATGTAACGACGCCACTTGACAGTAGGGACGTAGTGATTTCGTAGACAATCGGGCGAATAAACCCGAGTGAAGCGTGAAGGTGGGAAAAGAAATTGGAAAAATAACTAGGGGAAGAGGGGAGGGGGTAATCAAACCACGCGGGCAAGTGAAAAACATTTTTGATACAGCTTTGCTTTGTTCAGCGGGTATTCTCACGGATGCCGGGAGCCGCTGGATCGCGACGTGCCGGCGGGCGGCCCGACCCCCTGCGGCGCCCGAGATGGGAACCGCGGTTACAATCGCTCCGAAACCAGTAAAGAGTTTCGACCGAGTCACCGGCCGCGCATTGTTACTTTGTGAGAATGCGGCATGATCAAGGAGGTGGTGGGGGAGGGAGCGGAGCGCGCATGCGCAGCAGACGCCGTGTCGGATCGGGAAGGAGAAGCAGGCTCGTTCCTTTATCGAAGCCGAGTGCCTCCGGAGGGGAGCCCATCAAAACATGATTGAGACAGTCGCGGACCCGTTTTCAGTCGGACAAAAGACGGCCTGGAAAATAAACAGCAGCCCTGGTGACGCGGCGAGACGGGGGAATAAGAGTCGGGTAGTGAAACAAACGGCCGTGGTCGGAGGAATGCGGTGAAAGAGAGACGTCAAGCCATGGAGGAAGCACCAGGGGAGGAGGCAGATACTCCTCGCTGGCGTGATGGGATGCGGTCGCGAACCGCGGGGTGTCCGCGGCCGCCATCAGCTACCGTGCGGGGAAGGAGGAGGTTACGGGCCGGCCCAGATTAAATTACCGCTGCGTTGGCCTCGCTATTATTTTAATTAACTGCGGAGTGCCTCCCGCCGCGCCGGAGACAAAAGCCCCGGCTGGCCGTAACCAGGACGTCATTACCGCTGCGCATCTCCCGGCAAGGCGCTGTCAAAGAACACCTGCACCTACAGAAGCGCATAACCCGCACTCCAGACGTGCGTCTTTTACTCGACACGGTTATTTTAAAAAAACCGTTCACATTTCCCGATTTTGTACACAAAAGAGATGGCGCGTTCCTCAATTGGTAATTACCGTTTCTTATTTAAATATACTTGCTACGCAAAGAATTAGCAAACGGAAAATACGCACACCATTGCCCTACTGTTTCAAAACTAAAAATACATACGCAAATTTCTAAAACAATTATTTTTAAATGAAGAATTGTGTAGCCATAATGATAGAAGTTTAAAATCGCGATGCATAGTGTAACTTAGCTCATATTTACTGTGACTATAATTTCCTTCAAATATATTATTGCTATAAATAAAATTTTTGAATATATTTACACTCAGGACAATCCGAGAATATTTAGGGCCTATAGGCCAAAATAAGTTTGTTTTCTGTCGTTGAAGTTTCTCAAATTATTACCGAAATAGTTTAGCTGTTAGTATTGGTGTGTTGTTGGGCATTCTGAATAATTTACATTCAACAGTATCCGAACTGAACGCTACCAAATCATAACATAAAAAAAAAAATACCAATTCGAATACGGATTCAGTAGAACAGGCCTACCACCATGGAAGAAATATTAATAACTATGGAGAAAGTTGATCAAAGCGCGGGGATTGAAGTGACGCCGGATCAAGTCGGCCTCGCAGTCTAATGTATCTGAACACATTATATAAAATGTGTCATTATGACATAGCAGCGTCACAATCAATTGACGGGGCAAAAGGAAAAACTTCAGTTTCCCGAGAAAAACAGCAAAGGCAACATTTACCAAATTTTTCACACTCTTGGCTGCAGCGGAGATAACAAGTGTTGGGATGAATTGTTTTCATTGTCATATTAAGAGTTCATGAGTGCCAGTCAAGATAGTTAGTTTGAAATATTACGTTCCTTAAATAGTATATTACATGGTATGCAACGTAATGAAATCTTGTAGGTTGTTTTCGTGTTTTATACTGGACTATAATCTTATGAATATGTTTTAATATTTGCGACAGATTTAATTATTTAAATGTTTGGCAGGCGATGATGTGAAGGAGCGTAAGAATCTCAGTAGTCGGCACGAAAACCAATTGATTTTAAGCTGTAAGAAAAACTTGAGAGTCCAGTGGAGTAGATATGACTTTCTGCCAGATGACTTGTGTGAATAACTATAAACCCCTTCCCCCCCCACCATTTACCAGTCACACGCTCAAGTGTCACGCATTACTTCGTATTCACTGCGCCAGTTCATTTCAACTACTTCGCCATGACTATTTTGAATGACGAAGTAGTAACATGCCTAGGAGAATGGCTTTAAATGTTTAACAATTGTACAGGTTCTTCAAAACTACTGGAAGATTAAAGTGGCACAAACGACTGATCCCAGAGACTATGATTTAAAACTAAATATAACTTGTATTCGAGTTCTCTGTTCCTCATAATGTCACGTACACTTTGAGAAAGAATGAAGTTCGCAAGATGTGGCCACCATAAATATCTGTTGTATTTTTAATATGTTAATTAAAAAAAACCTTAACTGCCACTCGTGTCCCCTCTCGTAACGACGCCATTACGAGTGAGACGCTTGACACATGGACTTCCTTTGACCTGTTGGTAGGCCTACTGTCCACAGAGGACCTGCGGTTTGGCTGAGAGTGTCGTCAGATCCACACCGCCTCCAGTTTAGGTGGTCAGGTATCGTTCAGACGGAGTTGTCATGTGGGTAGTGTAGCTGGCACTGTTGTGACGCGGGGCGTTTTCTCGGAGTACGTATTTTTCCTTTTCTGTCTCCGTTCCACCGGTGCTCCACCACCATCTTATCTTGCTTCATCATGTTGGCCAGAGTTACAGGTGTGTGCTTTCGGGTAGGGCAGTCCCCTCTCATGCATTCTGGCCCTGCGGGAGGAACGTCCTTATAGCCCTGGAAAAGAAAGATGAAGTAGCCTAGTCAGATTGTCGTCTTCTGCGCATGTTCCAACCGACTTGCCCATCGCCAGTGCAGCTTTCAAAGTTACATGGTCAACACTGATGAACGTGTTTGTTTTACGTCTGAATTTTCAACAAGACAGTAACTGTTACTGAGCAGTTTTAACAAAATTCTTGAAATATGCAAATTTTTTATTTGTAATGTCTGTGTCAGCTAAATAAAGCTTATTACTAGCTGGGCGATTGTTTATTCCTTGATAACTTATATTCTTGACATGTTAAAAATTAGTCCAATATGAGTCACTTGGGGCAGCAAGTCTATTTGCGGTTTCTAAACACTTTTTGAATCAGACCTTCGTAAAAATCACCCCATGTATTATGTATTTGGTTGTTTCCTAAATATGCCATGTATCACAAGCATTCTATGGCCTATAGAACTTGTGTTTACATATAAGTACGTTATTTTCCGTTAAACTAAACATTCACTAATATTCCATCTTTCAGTAATAATGTATCATTTATAAATAATATGGATTAAACAGAGAGAAAATATGTGTGTTGGTAATACTTAGTGAGAAATAGTTCTTATGATAAATATTATTAAAACGAGTGCCCACGAATGCGGTAATTTGTCCCATTGATGCAATTCCCTTCACTTGGTTATTTTTTATTTGGACGAGGTGGAGAAATATCCTGAAAGTGTAACTTAAGCAGGGCTTCAGAAAAGTTGGAAGTAACCATGAATGGACTATACCAGTACTAATAATCTCCAACATACAAAAATATTTCATACGAATAGCATACTCACAAATTTTTACATAATCGAGTTGCATTAAACCTATGTTAAAATACGTACACAAACATTTCAAAGCACCACTTATATATTCACATTATATTTAATAGTTATATCGGAAGAAAATCAGTCTAATGTTGGAACACGGAAAGAGGTTACTAGGTGACTTGCATGCGCATTCTACCCAACATTCCCTCTACGGCCGTGACTCAGAGCTAGGCATGTTGAAAAATATCGATATTTATCAACTATATATCTATATATATGGTCGATATGTTTCAATGATATTTTGTCGAAATCAATATATTTTTATAGGTATCGGATATAAATATTTTTATTTCACTCTTTTAATAAGCTCTGTTCTGAATACAAAAATTTAATTAGATAATAATTATTTTTATTATTGCAACGTGCACCAAAAATAGGCACTACATATTTCTGTAATGCTTCGTGTTCACAATATGTAATATTCCAAGCAATTTTACATTTGACAAGTCCTTGAATACTTAAAATATCGAATTCCAATTCACCGAAAACCGATATCTTTCGATATATTGTATCTTAAAACGACACCTTTATAAATAACTAATATGACTTATGTCGATAGTTTTTTCCGATATCAACATCCCTACTCCGAGCTGGTGCAGGTAAAGGGCAGTGCCCGCGGCAGAACCGCCTTTGTCGATGGCGAGGGGCCTGGAGAGGCAGTGGTGGGCGATACCGCATCCTCGTAAGGCACGAACCGGCGCTGTTTTGACAGGAGATTCGTGATAGCATCATGGCGGAGTCCGGCAACGTAGTGAGGGTTTCGCCCGCCGACAATGGAGCCCGCAGCAGATGGCCGGCAGGAACTCCTGGTCAACGGCGCGGACGGATAAACTCTATATCGTCTCGCGTCGTCGACTTGGCGGCAAGGCGGTGGCTAAAGAAAATTAACGGATAAAGGGAGAGACATACTGTTGACGTGCAAGAGGTCCTTCATGTGAACAAATCTTCGACAGCGACGACGTGAAACCAATACTAGCGCATGGAGCTCAGTCCGAGGAGCGTGAAACGAGGCACTCGAGATTGTTTTACTGCCCGACGCGACGTCTTAAGGGAAATGGTGCACGAAAGTCATATGTTTACCGCATTTATGCCATAAACTGTCTTCCAGAAGAAATTTTGAAAATTTTGGCACGACAAGACATGCAGATTTCAACCCCTTACATAGTTATATATTCACTGAAGGAAGATAAAGAATATCTCATTCTCATCTTCCATCAGTGCTCCGAAAATAATAAAGGCAACGAATATCTAATAATGTGTTGAAAATTATTAATTATTTCTTCTCGTGTCAAAATATTTCGAGAAACTGTCTGAAAAACCAATTCTTATGTTGGTTCAGCAACCGGGTCTACTTGAGCGTCGGCTTCATTTCAGCTTAGATCTACACAATGTGGAAACGAGTAAGGGAATTCTCTATTTGTGAAGCTGCATGTGTTCCTGCAGTGCAAGGCACGTAAATAATATTCATTTATCCGTTGTACGAAGAACTTGTGACTTTTCCTTCCGAATCCGCGTAAAGCCCTATTGCTATAATTTTCTCTTGCATTTCTCGCCTGTATATTTTGGTTAAATTAATTCTCATGTATATAATTTTCGGTAGCGTAAATTACATAAAAATTAACTATTACGTAGGAATTAAACTGTTCCCGTGTTTCACTGGTCGCATCGTTTTGAGGCGGAATGCGTGTTGCCTCCCGGGCACAGCAGCAATCTTCTCGACGCACTAATTATTTCCTCTTCCTCGGCAGGGGTGTTGGGTAAATCCACTACCTGGCCTCCTCAGGCGCCTTGGTGACTGGCAGGTGTGCTCAGAGTACAGATCTGCCCTCCACAACAACAAATCATTTACTTTGAACCAATTCCCAGCGCTAGAGCCATGGAGAGAACGCTTCACAGACATGGCTCACACATAACTAGAAAGGTCGTAATTTGAAAATAATGAGTTACAGTTTAAATAACAGTCATTCTGCGCGCACTTGTTTCAACTTCCCGGCACACAAAAGTGAGAGAAAGTTTACTGCACACATTTGTGCACACACAACGATTAAATACCCATGCAGCCTATGTTTGCATTTGTGGATGTAGGCTACATGTGCGGGGCCGCGGTTATACTCGCCTCCCACCATTGCGAACCGGGATCGATTCCCGGCAGGGTCACCCGGATTTTCGCATTGGTAGGCGGGTTTTCTCGGGGCACTCCAGTTTCCCCTTGCTCTTGCATTCTGGCGCTGCTTATTTTTTACTTAATTTTCACTCATCGGCATTCAATACTTTGCTGCCAAGCGGCGATCAAAATCTCTCAGGCCAACTGCTATCTAGTTAACCACACTCAGAAAGAATTATTCACAGAAAATACTATATTGTATACAACAATATCACGGGTAATATCGCAACTGACAGGCCGAGCGTAACAATACGGTGTTATAGTCCATTCATGGTTACTTCCAACTTTTCTGAAGCCCTGAATTTCTACTTCGAGGCTATTCCTTCGCCGCGTACAAACAAAGATAGAAAATAACACCAAAGCGAGAAGGCACCGTATTTGTGAGCACGCGATTAATTGTATTTGGCATTAGAACTATCTCTTACTAGACACTAACAACACACTTATTTTATCCTTATCTTTATTAATATTAATTATAAATTGAATAATGCAATTTATAGGTAAATATAGTTAAAAGTTTAATTTCACCAAAAAAAAAAATACTTTTACGTTAACAAAAATGTAAAATATTTATGACATATTACGTATTTAGGAAACATTCAAACATAATGCGAATTTATCAAAGGTTTGATTTAAAAAGTGTGAAAATACCGCGAATGGATTATACTTGTTAAATTATGTTAGGTGTGTCTCAGCTATCTTTCACTATACAGCTTTCAAACAAAAAAAAACATATTGTGCCATTTCAGGAGAATACAATGGTGCAAGAGAGCAAGTAGAAGTACATTATTAAGTGTTTATGTTTTTTGGTGTTTTTATTGAGCATATAAATCTACATGTGGTCCGGAAAAAAGATGAACAAAGTGTGTTTTTCTTTGATTTGAAAGCGATATCGTGAAAGGTAGCCGAGACACGCTTGGAACAATTTAACACGTAAAAGCCTACCCTTTTACTCGGCCGGTGCCGCACAAGGCAGCCATGTTGAGTCTGCCGCGTAGAAGTGCCACCTAGGTACGCTAACATTGCTATAACCCAGTAACGTGAATGGCTGTGGGACGAAGCTGTGTGCAAATGTAACAAGTGTGCGTGCGAGAGAAAGTCAGTGAGTAGTTGGCGTGCCTCGGCGAGACATTCGACACAGGTATAAATAAACATTTAGAGTTCGAAGAAGGACAAATTATTGAACTTTGGAAGACATGGTGGTCATTCCACCGCATTGCTTGCCACCTGAAAATTGCGACCGTTATTTGCGACGAAGTTAGGAGCGGTGGAAACACAAGGGGGACATACGTGCCGGGAAAGTCCTGGCCGATGGAAAATGATCACCAGATGGTAGGAACGCTTCATCAAACATGCGCGAACTCAGCCATCGGTGTCTCTTTACCATCCAGAGAAGTGCAGCGGCATCACTAGCGACCTGTTTTCGTCCGTTATATTGCAAGGTGGAACGCAGAAGACTTGCATTCTCGACGTCCTTTACACCGTCTTTCATCGACACACCGGCAATGCGGCTTCGTTGTCAGTTTTGTTGTGATCGGGTGCCAGGTGGCATGAAGGCTATGTAATGCCGATGCATCTTATTTAGTGACGCGTCCAGCTTTCACCTGTACACATATTAAAACCGTACTTGTGTATAAATTGACTCTGGGACTTCGTTACTGAGCGCCACAACGTCAAAAACTGTGGCGTTATGGCATNAAACACAAGGGGGACATACGTGCCGGGAAAGTCCTGGCCGATCGAAAATGATCACCAGATGGTAGGAACGCTTCATCAAACATGCGCGAACTCAGCCATCGGTGTCTCTTTACCATCCAGAGAAGTGCAGCGGCATCACTAGCGACCTGTTTTCGTCCGTTATATTGCAAGGTGGAACGCAGAAGACTTGCATTCTCGACGTCCTTTACACCGTCTTTCATCGACACACCGGCAATGCGGCATCGTTTGCAGTTTTGTTGTGATCGGGTGCCAGGTGGCATGAAGGCTATGGAATGGCGATGCATCTTATTTAGTGACGCGTCCAGCTTTCACCTGTACACATATTAAAACCGTACTTGTGTATAAATTGACTCTGGGACTTCGTTACTGAGCGCCACAACGTCAAAAACTGTGGCGTTATGGCATGGGGAGCAATCCCACATGAATCTATGTCCTTCTCGTAGTGATCAGGGAGACATTGATGGTATAGTTGTAAGTTCATGAGATTCTGATTTCATTTTAAACGCTAGATATAAAATAATGAAGGCAGAGAACCAGAATAGCTGCGTAATAGAATATGTTTTTTGTTCACCCTAATGTCAATAAGCAAATATTACTGGAGAAAATATCGTGGAACAATTTTTTGTGAGTGACTGCATAGCATATTACTGTGGAAGTGTTTAATAGTGTCACCAGTATAATTAATTTTTAATTTTGTAATATATCAATAGCAAGTTTACATCATGTAAAAATATCTGTAAACATTGTTTTTATAATTTGGATAATTTTATAATAGTGCAGATCNATGAAGGCAGAGAACCAGAATAGCTGCGTAATAGAATATGTTTTTTGTTCACCCTAATGTCAATAAGCAAATATTATTGGAGAAAATGTCATGGAACAATTTTTTGTGAGTGACTGCATAGCATATTACTGTGGAAGTGTTTAATAGTGTCACCAGTATAATTAATTTTTAATTTTGTAATATATCAATAGCAAGTTTACATCATGTGAAAATATCTGTAAAAATGGTTTTAATAATTTAGATAATTTTATAATAGTGCAGAGCNATATCTGTAAACATTGTTTTTATAATTTGGATAATTTTATAATAGTGCAGATCTTATTATGACAAACAATTTTTATAATGTTTGTCCATTTATAGGAGACGCATTATTACACCAATTTCATTGCCATCGATGTTAGTAGAATGATATAGTATGTTTTGGAACAAGGAGACGGGGACTTGGAGCGTCGGAGCTGTTCATGCTCTGTCATTCCGGTTCCCCGGCAGCCGTTGTTCCATAAAAAATGTCCCTTTCCCCTCTCAAAGTAGACTACATTTCCCTCAAAATTTTCTTTTGTCTGTTAAAATTTTTCTTTTTTCCCTAAAAAAATTCCCATTTTTTCCTTAAAAAGCACCGATCCCCCCAGCTGCAAAACGATTCCCCGAAAGGCAATTTTCGATCGATTGGACAGATTTGGGGGGATCGTTTTCGAGGGCAGAGCAGTGGCGGCCATATCGGTTTAATAGGCATAGGGTATGCAAAACCGGAAATCTGCATTTATTATCCGATTTTCAAACATTGTTTTAATCATAAATAATTTTTTTTATTGTGCCTAAATTATACATAGGGTACTGCGGAAACATGCAAATGTCTCTCATTTAATTACTACATTTCAAGTCCCCCCCTCTTGAAGACTAATTAATACACTGTGTTAGAATCTGCCAATTATTCACTACCAAGATAGTTTTGTAGGCATAATTATGCTACTCAGAATTTTTTTTAATGTATGTAAATACGAATAAACCAAGCCCATCCTACTAATTGCGACCACATGCACGAGTATGTTATAATCATGCTATGGGTCAGCAGTTACCAACACTTTTATAAGCTTAATTGGCATTAATTTAAATGCAAATACTGGCAGGCCTTGGAGACTTGGATTGTATGAAGGTGATAAACAGTTTAACTTTCGTGCTCTTCGTTACCATCAACCTGTAAATTGTCCAATCATTCCATCGATATTTTAATGAATCCATTAATCTTTAAACCTTTCCATCAATATTTAAAAATCTTTCCATCAATGTTTCAAAATTTTTCCTACAATATTTCAATCTTTACATAAATATTTCACAATTTTTACTTCAATCTTTTAATCAGCACCACAATCAGCACCACACGTACCCCAATCTGCTCCACAACCCGCTCCATAATTGCAATCCGCTCCACAATCGTAATCCGCTCCACAATCGGAATACGCTCCACAATCCACTCCACGATCGCTCCAAATGCTCCACAATCTTTCAATCTGTCAATTTTCCCATCAATCTTTCACAATCTTTCCATCAAACATTCGCAATCTTTCACATTCTTTCGCAATATTTCCATCAATCATCAATCCATATTCAATCCAAGGGTTTATCATCTTTCTCTATCCATATATATTTAAAAAAAAACTATTCACCAACTGTCTTTAAAATTTGTACATGTCGACAGAATTAATGTTTTGTATGCAGTCAACTATTCATGCATTTTTTGTACGCAAAGTCTTCATTAATATTCTCTACGCGGATCATTCCATTAATAGTCGAGTGCTCACAGAACTATTCTAAATTTGTGAGGGATAAAATATAAGACACACAAAAATAAAGTAAAAAAACAGTTATTTAAAAATAATAATTCGATATTATTTGGTTATTATAATTTCAGAAGAAAGCAGTTCATCGCATCATGATATATCCCCGTTCGTTCAGTTTACCAATGATTGAAGATATATCTTGAATGCGCAAGAAATACTCACGTTTTTGAAGGTCAATCAAATATCTGAGTCTATCAGCATGTTCATTCGGGTCTTCGGGAAATAGGTAGCTAGTATTCTCGGCGTCTTCCGCCTTCTTCATGTCGTTTATTACAAAAAATTGGTTGAAGGGGTGTATCAGTGCATCGAAAAATTCACCATCGTCGTCTTCAACATTATAACTGTCCTTCACGTTCATTTTCATCTATGCNTTACAAAAAATTGGTTGAAGGGGTGTATCAGTGCATCGAAAAATTCACCATCGTCGTCTTCAACATTATAACTGTCTTCACGTTCATTTTCATCTTTACTGTCTTCATGATCGTCTTTACTTCCTGTTTCATCCTCAATATCAAGTTTACTTTTCTTTGTAGGAGTCACGTGGTATTCATGAGTATTTAGAGCCGACGGCCGTTTATTTTGAAGTTCGTCGACTTCACGTGAAAGTTTTTCAAGTGTACATTCCACACAAACCGACTCTACTGTACTCATTCCGTCTTTAGCATCAACTGCCTCGTCACAATCGTCTGTCGAATCGGTACCCATCGATGCAGCAAGAGGTATGGACGACATCACTTGCTAACTCTCAGTAGACGAATCGTTACAGTTCTTGATGTGGTTCTGCAATGTAGCGGCTTGCATACACTGTGTGTGGCCATTGTCATAATTCTTCCTCATGCAAAAAGGACTCTTCGTGCAGGTCATTCTTTCATGTCAACGAGCATTTTGACTGAAGGTAAAAACTCGATCGCAGAATCGACACAGTCGACAATCAGACAGCGATGATGCAGGTCGCGGCTCCATGTTCGATAAGGTCAAAAGCAGACCTTCGTATTCGCAATTCATATTCACTGTACAGCGAGAGAGTGTTTCCCAATCAATGTTAACTTCTTGACACCTGAACATCAACTAAAATATCAGCATGCGTCAGCGCTCTATACATGTATAGTTTCTCCCATCACTCGGAAAGCCGCCAGTTTTTTTTTTCTAAGACTGAGAGAAAATTAATATTCGTTATCGTTTCGGGCTTTGAACTCAGGGCCCTTAGCCATGCATCACCTTTGTAAATTGCTTAAATCTTTGCATCAGTTGCGCATGGATTAAACAATAAAAAATTAATGTACGAACATTGCTAAAAAGGCTTAAAAAACTCGGGTAGTTAATTGAATTGCGAACCACTTATCTTAACCTGTTCCCCATATACGATAGTTAAAACCATCGTTTCGTCATTATTATGAGTTCCTAAAACAAATTATGAATTTTTTTCCTAGTTCTTAAAGTGAATTAATAATTTTCTTTTAAAGTTTTGGATCTCGAACTCAGAGCCATTAGCCATGCATCATCTTAGTAAATTTCTTAAAACTTTGTATCAGTTGCGCGTGAACATTAAACGGTGAAACATCAATGTACAAACATCGCTAAAAAAGTATTCAAAAGCTCGGGTCATCAATCAATTGGCAATTCTATATCTCACTATAATTCCTTTATCCGATGGCTAAAGCTTGCGTTTCGCCTTCAATATAAATTCCTATAATATTCACTAAACACTAGGAACAATTACTACATTTTTTTCTAAGTCCGTCAGAAAATTAATATTTTTATGGTTGTGGGTATCGAAGTCAGGCCCCTACACCACACCTCAACTTTTGAGATTGTATAAATCTATATAGCAGGTGCAAAAGATATCGTACAAAGTTAGTTAAAAATAAGCCAAAACTCGGGTCGGTATTCGGACTGTGTACCCTATATCTCACTATAAGATCTCCATCCTTTATCCAAAATGTGTCTAACAGCCTACATTATCAGTTTCATAAACCATGTATTTATATGGGATTTATTAAAACATTTTTTACCAAAGTGTCACCTTTTACGTTTCTGCTCCATTTCCATCTAATTTCGCCCTTATGAATATCTTAACTGTTAAGTGGTACAAAACTCTCTTTTAAATCTGTCACTATTAATCACTCCAGATAAATGGGCTAACGAGGTGAACGGGTTGCTTTATCATTCTCCGAGACTGGAAATGGAAAAAAGATAATTATAACAATCGTAAGAAAACATAATCGACGTTGAACTGGTCACGTACAAAATAATTGAAGAGTTCGGGCACAAACACCGTCAATTAGTTAAAATACTATCTGCGACACCAATTCACCAGTATGTTATACACTTTTACACATAAAAATTCGTTAAAAATAGCTTAACAACGAACGCGGTTTGAACGGCTACATTGCTGTTACTTCTTATAGTAATGGGTATTAGTGCATTAGTTTAGTCTTGTTCGCGTTATTTTCTTATAAACTGATAATTACTTAGTATTATATTTGATACGTAACGGGGAATGTAAACACGTCCAGTGCAAACAGCAATCAAGTCCGCGAGTCACAACGTAATGACTCGAACACTAGGTGTGCGAAGCTAGCTGGCAGAGGACGTGGCAACACTGGGCGAGTGCACACACGGTGGCGTCACTTGGCTGCACGAACAACGAATTCGTGACACGAGGCTGTCTGGGCGGAATTCACGTGTCATTAGGACGGGACGGGGCCCGTTAAGAATTATAAATTGTATGCCCTTACTAAGGCTTTTTCGCCATTCGGGGGGAACTCAAAACACCACAACGATCAGGATTATAACATGGAATAAATTTGTCTTAAAATTGTGTAAGTTTGTAGGTATTTCAGCGTTGGTATACATGTAATCGTTAGTGATCAGTTAGAATACTGTAGGCATTATCTGGTAGGTGTCACCCCTTGAGCCGCCTGTTAATAATCCGCCTGGCATTAAGCGGGATGTCGACGATGATAAACAGTTTGGCAGATAAAGAAAAGAGTGGAGGAAGTACAATTTTAGAAGTGGTGAAAGTATGTCGACTGAAGGCAAGGCAGAGCGGCAGGTCGCGTGGAAATGTGTGGGGTGTACATAGAGCGAGGAGCCCCGGGGAGTGATGGACAGCGGCTGGGATGGCTTGTGACATAAACCCGTGTAAGTTACGTCACAGGCGGGCGGCCCGCTCCAGGCTCACGCCTACAACATGGCCAGACATCTTCATCTGTCTCCCGGTACAGCCTGGTCCACCGCAAAACACGCATTTTCTCCCGCCGCCACTGCCTTGCCGTTCTTTCGAGTGTTTTTATTTTTTCCATCCAGCAGAAAAATAAAAAAGAGAATATTAAAAGATCCACGCAATGCACGTCAAGCCTCTCCCACATACTGCTGAAGACTGAAAGTCGAGTGTTTCTGGGTTCGACCTCTCGTAAAATATGTTTCAAACAAGTTGCACACCAAGTGAATTTGATCATGCTCTAATGTGATTAGCATTATCAAGGATGCGAGTTCAATACTGACTGGTTACCCAAGTGGTTTTCGACATTAATTCCAAGCAAATACCGGCGGACTTCTGTTACATTAACCTTCTCAATCCCTCATCCATTTGATTAATATCCTGATTTTCTCTGAACCATAAAAGAAAACCGAATAAATTATTACTATTCAACTCCAGATCATGCTGAAGTTTTGGCATCACCCGTATACACGGTGACTCGGGCGGGTAGTTTTGAAGATTTTGGAAAGTGGCAACGAGCAACAACAGCTGAGGGAATGGGTCAGTAGGAGATAAGAAACTTCTAAAGCGCGTGCGCACAGCGTAAACAAGAAGTTACTGGCATAACTAATGCGCATACTTTCCTCTACACGAGTGCAAATAATTATTAAATGAAATTCTTAAAATGTTAGATGGTAGGTAGGCCTTGACCTCTCGTTCACAGCAATATCATTAGAGATGGAACGATAAAAATATGCAACTGTAGTGAGACGATTGAAAATATAAACGTGCCATACCCGGTACTCGAACCCAGTAAAACTCGTACTATAAGCTACCGTGCAATCGCCTACATTACGGCTGTATGATTCGGAGCGTCAACTTCGAATATAATCAGTCGTTTACTAATCTTAAATATTTACGGGGTCGTAATTTTGAAAATAAGTGCCTGAGCCACCAAAACATGTAAGTTTACATGGCCTACCATAGCGCTACTTGTGTGAAGAATTTATTGTAAACAGGTTGATTGGTTCCCGAGATATGTCATAAAATCTATATTTTTTGCCTTGTGGTGATCTTCATAAGTGGAGAGCAAAATGGTAATGTATTAGCACATTCGATAGTTGTCAGATGTACTGCCAGGATGAAAAGATCAGGGGACACATGGCATACAAATCTGACTTAGTATCATGGCTGTTATTTTGAAAATATGTGACCACTTACCCATGTAACCCATATACATTTAGAAGGAATAAAAAAGTGTATCTTGTTGCATAAATTTGGCGGGAACTACATAATTGTTTCCCCGAGATATGACATAAAAGCTTAATTTTGCATGTCGTGCAATCTTACAAAATGGTGAAGAAAAGAGTGAATGTAAGCTTTTTAGCTCATTTGATGCTTGCGTTGATACTGTCAGTATACTAAGGTATTATTCGGTTGTATAATTTCGTAGCGATATAGAATACTAAGAAAAAAATGTTGTATAGCCACCATTGGCCTACTTAAAATACATAAACTAATACGGCCTGGGTAGGAATCGGCTGATAGTTCCCCGAGATATGACATATAATCTTTATTTTTTATATGGGGCTGTCTTACAAAATGGCGGAGAAATGAGACTGAATGGACACATTTTATGGTTATAACATATACTGCCATAATACAAAGTTAAGTTTAAATTAGTGTCCTAGTTTCGTAGATATATCATAGTAAGTTATAATTGTTTGAATGGCTGCCATTTTGAAAATATATGTCTGATCCACTCAAAGAATACAAATTTGCACGGCCTACCGTAGTGCTGCTTGTTTGCCATATTTTGTAGGAATATAAAGTTTTTTTTCTCCGTATATATTGAACACATTTTTTTCATTTCGCGTTATGCTATCTTACAATATGGGGAGAAAAGAGACTTTGTGTGGGTACATATGGTAGTTTTTATATGCACTGCCAGCATATAAAGTTAAAATGGAATTTATTACATGGTTTTGACTATATAGCATAATAAGTTAAATAAGTATCTGGCCACAATTTTGAAAATTATTGTTTCGCCTAATTAAATCATACCCGTTTGTATTATCTGCTGTTGTACTACTTGTCTGACAAATTTTGTAGGAATCGGTTAATGGTTTCTCGAGATATGCTATTAAAAGATTATTCATCTGGCACTATCTTACAAAATGTAGGACAAAAGAGAGACTCTGTGTAGACACATTTGAAAGTTGTAATTTATATTGCCAGAATACCAAGTAAGATTGAAATTGGTTGCATGGTTTCGTAAATTTTGCATACTAAGCTAAAATGTTTATATGGTAGCCATTTTAAAAACAAATATCTAAATCACTGTAAACATAAAACTATATGGCCTACTGTAGCACTGCGTATTTGTCAAATTTTGTAAGAATCCGTCAATTGAGATCCGAGATACATGGAATATTCATTTCTTAATGTAACGCTTAATTTTAAATGGCAGGAAAAAGTATACATTTGTTGACGTATATGATGTTTGTAATATATACTTTCAGCATCCTAAAATTTGGCCGAACTCAGCCAAACGGTATGGTAGATATACTAAACGAACGAAAAATATTGAAACGAAAACCACTTTGAAAATAAGTGCTTTGTAAATCTAATTTTCCTTGGTCTACCAAAGTATTACTTACGTGCTAAATTAGACACCCTAAATTTAGGTTGAAAATATGTGTCGGTGAACATTAAAAAAAGGTAAGAATGGTATATGTTCCATGACCCTTTTATTGTCTTTTTCTTGTATTTAAGATATCGATTTTTTTCTTTCCTATTGGCTTTGTCAAATAAATACAGAATAAGCTTAGAAGTACACTGGATGTACATGATAAAATAACATTTAACATATTTCAATATTGTTTTCATTTTTACACTGTACCTAAAATTGGCCATTTAAATTATCTTGCATATATATTTAAGATATTAGCGTGAGTTTTAGTTTTTTAAATTCCTGCTGTTAAAATCAAAGTAAAATAATTTTTCAGAGGTCAGAAATAAAATTACGTTTACATGAAAAATGTATGCCACTGTAAATATACTCTGTTTGAGGAAATGAAATTAATAAGTGCCGTTAAAAAACGCTACTAAATTGTGATCCAGCTGTTGATTCTAATTAAGCAGTATGTGATAGTCACAAAATTCGAAAACAACAATAGTCTTAAATGAGGTAGGCGTAGACTGAATATGCAGTTAATACATTTTTATTTGAAAATTTTTGTAAAATAATTTTTGGACATTTTTGTCACACAAAAATTGTATCCGAAAATACGTACAATGCTAACATAACAGATAATTGAATATATATTTCAGCATATGTTATTTTACAGGATGACCTGCAAGTCATATTTAAAATTTGAGGGTTCCTCCAAGAAGTTAAACAGTAGATATTTAAAAATAAGGTAACAGGTAGCGAAAAACAAGTTTTCCCCATTTGCGGAAATTAGTATGTTTCGTCCTGTCATGTTTTAAGTACCGTACATAACCTATGTTTGCTGTTGGTTCACTACTTTGCACGGAAAAGGATGTGAAAACATAAATAGATGGTCGATCCAGAACAGCGCCCATATTTTATAATTAACATGGTGGCACTGAAGAATACCGGAGCATGATTTTACCATCTTACTTCATTATGGCTAGGCGACGAAACATAGATTTTCTATTAAAATCTGTAATTTAAAATAATTATATTAATATATTGTTAATGTTAAAAATCGGCTTTGGATGTCGCTAAGGCATTACTTGCAAACCTCAAGGTGCAGCGTTAATTTCTGGGTAAGCCATTTATCATCTGTTATTTTATAAGACAAACTTAGGTTACGCGTTTAAAAGTTATTAGATGGGTAGTGGGGATACGCCCACATTCACACAGACAGGAAATTGATCTCATAAGCCTTTCTTACCTTCGGAAAGTAGGCTACAAATATCGGTAAATTTATCTACGTTTATCAGCCAATATTCATGGCATTAGCAGCATAAGGCAGGCATGAATTTCAGCAAAGTTAAAATTAATTTTAAGCAGAAATTTTTTTAAATATTACACGAAAATAGCCCCGAAAGAACACTCAATCACACGAAGAAACGTAAACTTAGCGGGAAAGTGCTCATGAGCCTGTTCTTAACTCACGTGACTTTGCGAGCTCAGCCATATTGTTGGAGCTCACCACCATTCCAAATAAGGAATTTTTTGTTCGTGTGTTCATTTTTCGATTAGAATTTTTACACATCTATGCATTACTCGCAGGCTTATTCTTTCATTACTAAACCGAATAACTAAAATACTTGGAAAGTATTCGTTTTAACGCAATAAGAAAGACTGTATGAGAAATTCCACAAAAACTTTGTAATTATGTTCAAAAAAATAACTCCGTAATATTTTAAACCAAATAATATAACGACCTCAAAAAATCTGTGATAGTTAAACGAATTCTTTAAATATATTATTTCATCAAATTTATATTACCTTTATAATGGTTTTAAAATTTCGCTGTTTCCTACATGAATATCCAAGATGGTAATTATGTGAAATTTCCTAGAAAACACTGTGCTGATTTAAGTTTAGCCTTTGTCGTTTAACGAAGAAATACTATTTTATTATTCGTATTTCATTCGATAGGATTACTATAACGCACATACTGTAAAACTGTGTTAAATAATTTGTAAAACTGTAGAACTATTCTGGCTTCTTCTACTCATCAACTCTGTGTCACTCACAGATGTGTGAACCAAACCCTGTTTTTAATTCCCACTTGACGCGCCACATTATGTATTGAGGCTAGATGGCGCAGACACTACTGCATGTACAAGTGTGAGAGTGGAGATAATTAGACCCCTGTAGAGTGACAACGTGTGACACAGGTGCAAAGAACTTGAGTGTACGACAGAAGAATACGCATCAATATCACAACAACAAAAAATTCAAATGCAGAACAACCAAAACTATTGCTAGGAAAATATCTACCACTACTCGAAATGATCACTCAGCAGAGATGTGACCAGAAAAATGTGGAATTTAATTAGTTTTATTTCAATCAGATGAAATATGACAGGAATAAAGTAATAATTTTGAAGACTGGATTTAACGTGCGGCAGCAGAAACTCTAGCCTCTCTCATGACTGAGGTGTTCCATTTTACCATAGACTTGGCATTGAAAAAAATTCCAACTTCCAGGAAAATAAATTAATTGTTTTACTTCTCAGCTCCAGACTAGCTCAAAGTTTTAAGAATAATTTTCTTGGTTCCAAGGTGTTCGTGGTAAAAATAATTCGGAGTCAGTTCTACTTTATAAAAAAAATTATTTTGTCTCTGTTTCTTAATGAAATAGTTCTCAAACATAGCTGAAAATAATTTTAAAGACGAAGAATTCTCGAAGATCTAGGCGTTCCTGTTTATATCGTTGTTGGCAGTCGCATCCCCCTGGATGCGGCAGGACCTCTCACCGCGGGCTTCCCTATTCAGGCTCTCCGGCCTGTAGTGCAATTACAGTCCCAGCACATGTTAGCAAACGCGGTAGTTCGAACTAAATAACCTTGAAAATCTACGGAACGAAACAGGCCTATTTCTTCCTTAAACGTGACTCGCGTCTTCGTCTCCTTCGTCTCCTTCGTAACCTGTTTTCACGTTCGAACTCAGGTCCTTGTAATATAATCTAATTAAAACCCTGCGTGCCAACCCCACACGTGTTAGCGTCCTGCCTTCAAAAACCCAGATGGCTAAAAATTCCTACAAACACCAAATTGAATAACATCCTCTACAACTGACCAATCGCGAGAGAGCTACATGCAGAATTATTCAACATGTCACTTTGTTACCATTGCAACGGATCAATAACTGCTCATATAAACACATTACAAAAATAACAGACTGGAAAGACATATAAATGTGTTCACGATAAAATAAAAATATAATTTAAATGAGCAGTGACATTACATACCAATAAAAATTATAAATGTACCAATGGAAAGTAATATCTGTGAAAATCATATTATATCTTAGATAAACATAAATAAGTAAATAACTAAAATCTGAACATTGCTCAGTTTTACGACGTTACAACTCAGTTAAATTTTTTCCTCACAGTTAGGGAATAACTTTTTATTTGTTAAGTAATTTTCCCCTAATGTGCAAGGGTAATTTGTTTCCCTTGCTTGTAATAAAATTATATATATATATTTTTTTTATAATTCAGTTAAGTGTGTGCGTAAAAAATGTTCAAATGGAAATAACCGACCATGATTGAATTTGTCTGAGTCGAGGTATCAACCCCTGCTGTACAATATCATGCGATTACATACTTCATAAATAAATCACTTAAACCTAAATGTTGAGACCATATAAATGACATTTCTTTACGATCTATACCAGTCCCTTTACGTAGCGAGTCAGAATTAGATTCACAACACGGTGTTCTGATCATCTTGTTTGGCTCATAAATTTTATTTGTGGGAAAGCGAATTGCAAAAATTGATCAGCTATTTACTCACCGAGAAACACATTAGCAACTGCTTAGCCATGCCAGCAAAATTCCCTCACATGCTAGGGAAAAAAATTACTCTTACACAACAGGGGAAAATTATTTAACAAACAAGAAGTTATTGCCTAACTGGGAAGGGGAAAAATTAACTGAGAATGTGTGGGCAAACTGCTCGATAAATAAGGGGATATTCGCTTATAAGTATATGGGAAAATTGCATGAGAAAATGGAATGTATAAAAAATAATATCACTTAAAAACACCCTACAAAACCTTCCGCACAGATGTCTAAAACTATAATTCTAAAACTCGCTAAACTTAATGCACGTATATGGTAATATAGTAAACTTTCAAACCATTTCTTAGAGTTTTACTATAATTGTAATAAATTAATTCATCTACAATCAATTATTTAAGCGTAAGAAAATTTATCCTCGTTCTTTTCAAATTATATTCGCGATTGAGTGAAAACTTCTAAAAGCCCTGCTTAATATATATACTCCTATCCATTTTATATCCTCCCGCATGCATATAATTGACATTTATATAGGCTGGAAAACTTTATTCAAACATCGATCAATGAAACTGTGATTTTTTTTGGGAATATAAGCATATAAGACAATGCGTGTTTAAACAAGATAAATAATTACATTGCTGAAAAACTATAAACATTAAAGTTTTAATACGACGTTTAGTTATGGAATTACTTATCGCACATAGCTAACAACTTTACTGCTGTAACGCCTCAAATAACCGCTACTTAAATTACTCCAGCTTTACTAATAATACGCCACCTGTTTAGATCCCAGATAACGCATTTTTATGTAATTATGTTTGTAAGACTTTCTGTTTTCATTCACAATGTTAATTTTAAGTGGGCCGCTTTGCATAGAGGAATTTTTTGATTGGTTGCTATGGTAACACAAAACGTACGTGTAAAATATGATGTAGCCGTCTCGTGATTGCCGCGATGTTTAAAGGCGTCGTTTAAGGAAGCACTTTTTAAGATTTTGGCCATCTTGGTCTTTCCGTCAGGCAGGCGCTGACCTAGTATGTCGTCGGCCTGATAGATAATTTTATTTTTCTGGTTAATTGGCTGAGTCTCGTACAGAAATGCAGACAGCCGTTAATGCGAAGACGAGCGGGATTTGAAATAGAATATGTTAAGTCTGCGCGCGCTACCTACCCTGATTATTAATAAAGCCAAGTTTCAGCAGTTTCCCCGATTGCATGTGATACGGCAAGGACTCTAGTGACGTACCTAAGGCTCGAAAGCCTAGTGGGGGAAGACTAAGGCCCACGACCAGCGGAACCAGCTACAGAAGATCTCAAGAGTTGCGGCACTAATTAAGATTTATTTTAAGTTAAGTACGATGAATTTTAAACAAAGAGACTACGCCCATTAAATTAAGAACGATTTTTGAGAAATTAATTTGGCTTACGTTACGCCATTTAGGATTGTCAGTTAATTAAATTTGCTTTACCTGTATGCAAACGGAGGCCCTGAACTGAATTCTCATGTTCTCCCAACTAAGAAGGTGCGAGGAAATTATTTATTTATTAAACTTACATCTTTTGAAATAATTTAAAGGACCCGACTAACTTAATTACGATTTGGAATTACAAACAAGAGTCACGTACGAGGGGGCTACACTCATAGTTATGGCCACACAAAGTAAAGTAAATTTTTGAACACACAAAAGAGTTGCTACACAATACTTCATATTTGCAAATATATTCATTTAATTCATGATGTTTCAACCAAAAAAGTTATTTTTTAATTAAGCCATATTTATTTTTATTCAAGTCTTTGTGAGTGTTCTTTTGATCAGTAGCTAGTTGTAGTTTTGATTTGTGTCTTCGTAGTGTCACTTGTATGTTGTTGGTAGACTAAGGAGATTGGCTGTTGCAAGTGTTCCGGATCTAGAAATATATTTGGTAAAAGATATACACTTTTTGTGGTAAGATCAATCTAGGTTGTGTTTGTGTATTACGTTGCCTGCCAGTCGACAAATTCTATATACAATTAGCTCCGGAACACTTGCAACAGTCAATCTCCTTAGTCTACCAACAACATACAAGAGACACTACGAAGACACAAATCAAAACTACAACTAGCTACTGATCAAAAGAACACATGCAGAGACTTGAGTGGAAATAAACATGATTTAATTGAAAAATAAACTGTTTGCTTGAAACATCATGAATTAAATGAATATCTGTGCAAATATTAAGTATTGTGTAGCAGCTCTTTTTCGTGTTCAAAAATTTGCTTTTCTTTGTGTGACAGTAACTATAAGTGTAGCCCTTTCGTTGGAGTACCTTATTTGCAATTCCAAATAGTAATTAAGTTTCTTCTGGTTATTTAAATTATTTCAAAAGATATAAGTTGAATTAATAAATAATTTCCTTACACCTTCTTAGTTAGGAGAACACGAAAACTGAGTTAAGGGGCTCCGTAGGCATATAGGTAGAGCAACTTTAATTAACTGACGATCAAAGATGGCGTAAAGTAAGCCATATTAATTTCTCAAAAATTATTAATCATTTAATGGCCGTAGTCTCTTTGTTGAAAATTCATCGTTATTAACTTAAAACACATTTTAATTAGTGCCGCTACTCTTGAGATCTTCTGTAGCTAGTTCCTCTGGTCGTGGGCTTTAGTCTTTCCTCACTCGGCTTTCGAGCCTTAGGTACGTCACTAGAGTCCTTGCCGTACCACATGCGACCGCGGAAGCTCAAACTTGCCTTTATTGATAACTAGCGTCCCGGCCCGGCTTCGCCCGGGTACAATTTAGTTTTTACAGCGCTACACTAATAAATAAATTGGGAAAAGACCATTCCAATATTATATGATTGTAAATTAGTAACCTACCCTCATATATAACATACATACATACACGTCACGCATATCTCCCAGAGGAATAGGCAGAGATTATGGACCTTCATATACCACGATCCTGGCATATCTACCTTTTTCGCTTTATCTACATTCATACATCTCTAATATAACAATATTATATGATAGTGGTTTAGAAAATGTCTTTGCATACAACATTAATCGTTTTGACTCCGACCACCAGCACAAAAAAGATTTCTGTTTGGCGTGACATGCGAAAGGATTACGTTTAGTTGTCCGTGTGAAAAACAGTCTTCACTCAAATCAACTCCAGCCACATTAAGTGTTTAACCCTGTACCTTTTATGGTCATACCACAACAGTTTCTTATTGGAAATTGGACTCTTTTAAAATTGAAAGGCAAATCCTAGGGAATCATTGGTATTCTAGGTATAAAAACAGTTTCTCCAGTACCGCAGCCAGTTAGAATAGTACCTTCAATGAAATAACTTTTTAAACTTCTTATTTGTTATAAAGTCCCGTTGCATAATTTCGCTGGATTTATATTTTGCAATAAAATTATGGGAGCTCCAACTTTTAAAATCAGTTGGTTTGGTGGCATGCCAGAAGGATTCAATGAGTTAATTTATTTTGATACAGATTAAGTTCTTTAGGGCTAGAAAATACAACGAACTTTACGTTTAGTTTTACTGCGTAATTTAAATGGGATATATGCTTATTACAACTCATCTATTGATCATTTAATTTTACACAATTCCTTCGTACACGATTTTGTTATATATGTAAAGGATTAGGCAGCGTATTCCATGAGAGCGCGCTGGCGGCAAACGTTTTTCCCGACTTGATTCACTCTTACACTTAATGCTCAGTTCCTAAAAGTGCTGGGGAAATTTTTAATACACAAGAACCTTTATCGATAAATGCAAATCATAACAGTTAACACCGCATCAAAATCCGGTCAGTGGTTCTCGATATTAGCGCAGTCATACGGACAGACAGACAGACGCACGCCAGAGACTTCCTTTTACACTATGTAGTGAGCAGCGTAGGTAGCGCGTACTGACTTCAAATATTCTACTTCAAACCCGCGCGTCTTCGCATTAACGGCAATCTGCATTTCTGTACGAGACTCAGCCAATTAACCAGAAAAATGAAATTATCTATCAGGCCGGACGACATACTAGGTCATCACCTGCCTGACGAAAAAACCAAGATGGCCAAAATCTTAAAAAATGCATCCTTATACAACGCCTTTAAACGTCGCACCAATCACAAGACGGCTATATCATATTTTACACATACGTTTTGTGTTACCATAGCAACCAATCAACAAATTCCTCAATGCAAAGCAGCCCACTCAAAATTAACTTTGTGAATGAAAATAGAAAGACTTATAAACATAATTACTTAGAAATACGTCATCTTGTGTTTAAACAACTGGCAATTAATATTATGTATTAGAGCTAGAGTAAATAAAATATATCTGGCACAAATAAATAATAAGTAAAACAAATAAATATTACGTTAGCATACACATTGCAAAAGTAAACTGGGATAACTGTGACAAGAATAAGTAGCGGTTATTTGAGGCGTTACACTGGGAACATAAAAGTCAATTTTTCAACTTAAATATAACGAGTTACGAGCAGAAATTTGTTTTTATCATAGCATGATTTTAAAAATGTTCAGTTAATTGCGGACTTACTGTAACGCCCCTATTATATGTTCAGGAACTAATCAGGATGTGACTTACNAAAAATGTTCAGTTAATTGCGGACTTACTGTAACGCCCCTATTATATGTTCAGGAACTAATCAGGATGTGACTTACAAAAAAACTAACCTAAAAATTTTTTATATGAAATAACAGATGGTTATTGGCTTGCCCAGAAATAGACGCTGCATCTTGTGGTTTGCAAGTATTGCCTTAGCATATCTGCCACATAATTTTAACATTGAAAATATAATAATAAAATTATTTGAATTTACAGATCTTAAAAGAAAATATATACTTCCTCGCCTAGCCACAATGAAGTGAGGTGGTAAAATCATGATCCGATATTCTTCAGTGCCAGGTTAAACCACCGTGTTAATTATAAAATATGGGCGCTGTTCTGGATCAACCATCTATTTATGTTTTGACATCCTTTTCCGTGCAAAGTAGTGAACCGACAAAATACACAGGTTATATACGATACTTAAAACATGTCAGAGCCAAATATACTAATTTCCGCAAGTGGGGTGAACTATTTTTTCGCCACTCTTCCCCTTATTCTAAAACCTTTACTGTTTAACTTCTTGGAGGAAACCTCAAATTTTAAATTTAACTTGCAAGTCTTCCTGTAAAATAACATGTGCTTAAAAAAAATATGTAAATATATGTTTTGTAAGCATTGTATGTATTTTCGTATTACAATTTTTGTATGTCACAAATGTCCACAAATTAATTTACTAAAATTTTATACAAAATTTTATTAACTGCATATTCAGTCTTTACATCACTCATTAAAGAAAGTAGTTGTAGATTTATGTTACAGTTTGTGACTAGCACATACTGCTTAATTAGAATCAACAGCCGGATCACAAATTGATAGCGTTTTTTAACGGTAATTATTAAGTTCGTTACCTCACACAGAGTATATTCATAGTGGTATACATTTTTCCTGTAAACATAATTTTATTTTTCACATGTGAAAAATTATTAGACTTTGATTTCAACAGCAGCAATTTTTATAACTGCAACAAACACGAATATCTGAAATATACATGCAATTTACTCAAAATGACCAATTCTGGGTAGAGTGTAAAAATGAAAGCAATTATGAAATAAGGTGAAGTTAATTTTATAATGTATGTCCAGTGTACTTCTTAACTTATTCTGTAGTTATTTGACAAAGCCAATAGTAACGACAATAATCTTTATCTTAGATACAGAAACAGGCAATAAAATGGTAATTAAAAATATATCGTTCTTGGCCTTTTTTTTAATGATCACAAATAGTTATTTTCAACATAGAATATCTAGAAACGCAGTGGTCCACAAAACTAAGTTACTATTGCCCTTGTGGATGAAACATTATGCAAAAAAATTTCTCTGGCCTAAACACTTGTCATAACGGGATTACGTATATAACAATTGCAATAGCACATATACATTTCGCGTGAAAATGTATCGGTGTTTCTAACTGCAGCTTTTGAACAGTCTCACAGAGAACACAAAAATCCTGGAAAACCACACCACTTCCTCTCCAGGCTAGCGTTGAACTCTCCCACTGTCCCAGNCACAGAGAACACAAAAATCCTGGAAAACCACACCACTTCCTCTCCAGGCTAGCGTTGAACTCTCCCACTGTCCCAGCGGGTACGTTGAAACACGTGTGCGGCTTCCTTCTCCTGCTTGTGTACCCGGGGCCGCCGGACATGACTCATCTTTACATCCAGCCATCGATGTCGGCGTATACATAATTATAATAACAACAAAAAATAATTCGCATATAATTTTTCCGCCATCTAGGTCTGCCACTCGGGGTAAGTGCACTCGTTTGCCCCTTCCACCCCCTCCCCCTTTTACAGCCAAACCCCGGGCCTGGAACATGCCATACAATCTTACGTCAGAAGTTGAGTTCAAAACANCGGGTACGTTGAAACACGTGTGCGGCTTCCTTCTCCTGCTTGTGTACCCGGGGCCGCCGGACATGACTCATCTTTACATCCAGCCATCGATGTCGGCGTATACATAATTATAATAACAACAAAACATAATTCGCATATAATTTTTCCGCCATCTAGGTCTGCCACTCGGGGTAAGTGCACTCGTTTGCCCCTTCCACCCCCTCCCCCTTTTACAGCCAAACCCCGGGCCTGGAACATGCCATACAATCTTACGTCAGAAGTTGAGTTCAAAACAAAAAGTTGCATGTTCCCTGTGCTGTGAATGTGTTGTATTTGTGCTAGAAGTTGGCATAACTGCAGCAAGCCTCGTGGATCCGAGATCCTGTTAAAGGGAGGGTAGGGAGAGAAAGATTGATTGCCGTGCTGCGAGTCAAGGCGAGAAGAACATCTTGTAGAGGGAGACCCTGGACCCTTCACCTTCGCGCCTATAAAAACACTACACTATTGTGGCTCACCGCACACTTTCCCTGTTCTTCACATTCCATTGCTCAGTTCTCGAGCACCACTACAGACAGTTACAAAGGGATAACGGTCAGCCAGTAGGCATAATGGAAGCGTGGTCACTTCAGATGTTAAAAGTAATTCAAATACATAAACTTTCTTAAAACCTTCAGCAGCAGGTAATACGTCTATACTGCTGAAGTGAATTAGCTTCATTTCTCTAGGAGAGAGGAGCGCCGCGGCGGTGTAGTGGTCAGACCACTCGCCTTCCACCAAGGCGAACAGGGCGGGGTCACTCCTGAATTTTTGCATGTGGGAAACGTGCTGGACGATGCTGCTGGTCGACGGGTTTTTTCGGGAATCTCCCGTCTCCCCCGCTCTTTCATTCCAACAGCGCTTCATACTCACCTCAATCACCATCATCGGCTCTCAAAACCTCGCTGCTAAGAGCCACCCGAACCTCCTTTTCATTTCCATTCACAATTTCCACAATCGTGGTACCTATAGCTTGTTACTGCAAAACATACAACCGTACGCCGTTCGTTAGTTTCTTCATCGAGCGAGTTTACAGATACCAGTCAAGAACCAACAGACATTCTTCAGGAAATGAGCCCAAAATAAAGTCGTTAACCGCTTTTATCAATAGTGTAAAAGATTTCTAACTTACGGCCGATTCGTATTGAAATTAACATGGTGCTCATTAAATTGACTTTGCGATATCTATAAGCTATATTCTTTTCTTTTATATGAAATCTTAGCGGTGTTCACATTGGACTTAGGAATGGCTTGTTTTTCATAAGTCGTAATGAAGTGATACCAAATATGCTGTATCTGCAATCTGGAAGTGATAACGAATATGCTGTATCTGCAATCTGAAAAAGGCTCATCTGTATGTAATATGTTCGCATATACAAAAAAAATGGACATACGAAAATTTGCTTTAATAGTATTTCAAATATTTCCATCCGTATACCAATAATAACCAATATCTAAAACCTAAATTGATGACTGTTTTCTGAAGATAGATATTCTTTAAATGTAAAGTTTTTGAGATGATTAACTTGTTTACTATTCCAAAATGCACAAAGGAAATTTAAACTTCAGCGCCGATTGCAATTGTAGGCATTAAAATACCACGCAGTTCATACGGAAGTTGGCAGGAATAAAAATGAACACATTAAAACAAACACAAAAAATATTTTCTTTATTCTGAATGGCTGACACTACGTAAACTTTAGGATACGTTGAAAATTGATTAAATTCTCGCGTGGAAACATTAACTTAATTTCGCTCATAATTGAATGTGAAAAACCTGCTGCGCGGTCTATACCCGAGCATAAAATGCAAAGTTAACGCAGCTAACTTTATGTTAACTTTATTATTCGAATTTCACTTCCGCAAATTTTGGCACGCCACTGAGATACGTGTGCCAGTTTTTTTTTCAACCTGTTTTGAAATAATAGAGCCCCACGTACAGAAAATGCACTTGTAAAGTTAATTTCCGAAGTAAATTGAACAATTAAGCAAAGAAAAAACACGAAAATATTTTATTAACGATATTTTATTAATTTTGAACTTCCTTCCCGTTGGACAGGCGTTGTAAATACAGAAAAACGTAACCGAATAAACGTTAACATTCGTTTAGTTTATGTCAGTAACATCAGCAACTCATATTAATGTTACAAATGTCTAGGCGTTGCCAGGTTCATAATACTAAGGAAAAACAGAACAGCTTTCATTCTGGAAAATGAGTTATCACATTCTGAATTACACTATTGAAAGCAACTACAATAAAAATTTTCATAATAAACAATTTATAATTATAAACACAGTCATAAATACAGGAATTAGTTATCTTCATTCACAACAGTTGTACTGAAGTATCTAATATTCTGTTATAAATTATACTGAAAAGTATCTCGTTAAACTCTGAAGCAATGTCGCTTTTGCTAATTCCACTAATGTCTTCGACTGCAAGTTGCGAGATATTTAGAATTGTGCATTTGGCAACATGGCTTAGGCAGAGCGTCTAGAACCGAAGGCCAAAACACTAATAACTTTGGCAGTGGTAGTCGTCAGTTCACAAGCTTAAATTACTGTTAATGCGTATTACTTTCGGAAAATCTTAAGCGTTAAAGCCACCGAGTTTCTTTCGACCAAATAAACAGAGGTCGTTTTTCTCGTGAGTGGAGTCTGTGACGCCTATATTGTTGCAGCTTATAATGTGAAGTCGTCAACGTAACTATATATGAACATATCGCTCGTATTGAAATGCTTGGCGTAGTGCGGTTATATGAAATAAGACAGTGAAATTCGGCGTCTTGAATGATAGACTTTTAAGTTCCGACTGGCCTTCTGAGCTTAAAGCTGCACAATCATTTTCCGGCCGCAATCCTAACATCAGTATGCACTCCGAAAGGAAAAAAAAATTATTAACGCGAAGTTACTATTCACACACACCGAGTAAGTGAAGAGATTCGGGTGGCTCTTAACATCGAGGTCTTGAGAGACGATGAGGGTGAAGCGAGATGAGTATGGAGAAGTGCCAAAATGCAAGGGCTGGGAAACAGGGAATCCCCGAGAAAGCCCACCGACCAGCGGCATCATCCGGCACGATTCTCACATGCGAAAATCCGGGAGTAATCCTGCCGGGAATCGAACCAGATTCGCCTAGGTGGGAGGCGAGTAGTCTAACCACTACGCCAACGTGGCCGCTTTTCACACACACTGTGTCCCAAATTTGCGATTACAGAGGTGGGGGTTAACGGGATATACATTGAAATTCACTAGCTTTTCCTTGAAGTTTAACACACAAGTTGATAAATACCTGCCTTCCCGCAGGAGGTCGGGACTGAAGCGACGACCCCAAGTGATAGTCGGACGTGGCGACGGCATGACGAAGCACAATCGGTTACACCCACCCACACACACCATGCAGACGGGTGGCTCTCACGCAGGTGTTGGGAGGCCGGAGTGAGGTGTTGATCAAAAGACCCCACACTGGGCGCCACCTCTCCATCACCCTCCCCCCTCCTCCCCGGCGCGGGCCGTCATCAACCCCACGTCGCCACCCGCCACTTCCCAGCTACAGCCGTGGAATTGGTGTTTATGTGCACGTAATAATCAACACCTCCAACTTCATTACCGACATTGCCATCGCCAACACAGACCACACTCGTATTTTCTCAGCGTGGGCTCGATTACAACTCCTTTTACTTTTTATCTTCGTCCCGCGATCAACTGACACCTTCACAACCACTGTAATTTCGTATTACTGTGCATACACTTTAAAAAAGACATCTAGCATCACCTTGCGGTGGGAGCCCCCCCCCCCCAGATAGCCTAATGAGATTCTCGACGAATTCACTGAGGTCACTGATCGGGTTACAGATGTCAAAAGGTTGGAGTGGATATAGCCACAGTATGGTAAAATGTTATAGCATTCGAGTCGGTAAGTAAGTGGTGACCAAGAGATCCCTTCCTTTTCAACTCTAGACGTGACTATTGTTTCCGCATGTTTGATTTCTTGGCCATCAATGTCTTGGCCAACTCAGTCAATTTTATAAATTCCGTCTGACGCCTGAGTGTGGTGGGTGCGAAAGGAGATTGGTTGGTAGCGGGAGAGCGACACGGGGAAACTTCGCGGTAGCCACCGCAACATCGCAATGGTGTTTATCATGATATTTGCACCATGCACCCTGTCGTATGGTCGCTCGGATGTTCAATCCACGTGGAAAAAGGGTTGGTGGCAGAATTTTAAAGCACTTCCATGCAAATTGTGTAGCCCTGGGCTAGATTCATCAGCTGTTGCGTCAGGACTCGTTAAAAAAATTGGTAGGTAGCGTAATATGCTAATATTGTAACCTCCCTCCTCCTAGCCTTGTGGCACAACTAATCAAATGATGAATGAAAACGGCTGACCTCAAGAACTCGACCGAAAACCAAATTAAAAAATATATCATTTAGACAAACCAACGCGATAAAGTATATCATACACATAAAAGTAGCTTATTATGTTACATTTACCTATTGTTGCGGCCAGCAGGTCCCGTTCCCCCCCTCTCCACCTCTTCAACCACCTATGAGAAGGTCATGCGACTGCAAGGAGACGAGTCCAGCATGGCGTGATGCGATGCGGAGAAAGGCGCGCCTAATTGATCGATAGCTCACACCTGGCCATAGGTCTGGGGCTGTCTTCATAATTGAGAAACGTCTCGACTTTGAACTAGGTCACACATGGGTGTGCATAAGTGTGGAATAATCTAGAAAGGATTGGCGCAGGTATAAATACAGCCATTTACCCCGCCGAAGGCAGTTTTTGAAAGTGTGACCGGTGATGTTCCAGGTGACGCGGCGAACTATGGCGGTAACTTCCAGGGGGTAACAGTGACCTGTGTGTCCGAAGCGACTTAGGCGAGTGATTGAGGTGTTCCTGGACAAAAACTGTAGTGCCTGTGATCCACCTTGGCGACGGTGTGGAGGTGGTAGGAGTTCATGAGAGTTTAGTTAGGTATAACTGGCTCACTCTAGTATGACTAAATATTTTACTATGCAATTTTGATCAATAGGACTACTTGAATAATAACGTTGATGAATGTAATAAGATACTGAGTAATGGGTTGTTGCTTGCACTGATGACTATAACATAATGAGTAACAGAACACTATGAAATACATGGATGTATTTAGTTTTGTAGTATTATGAATAAATTAGAAAATTAACTGTAGCTCTGTTATTTAATTTATGCTTCCATCCTTCACAAAGTGTACGATGGAAAGTTAAAAATCTAAACAAAGAAACGTGGCTGCAAACCTAACTACAAAATAATAACTATGTTCTGAATAACATTTTCCATAAAAACAAGGTTATTTGATGGAATACATTTTTTAACACACATTTAAATTTACACAGCACTTTTTAAGCAAGTGAATTTTCAAATAATTCTAGGGTCTGTGGAAAAGGAATGTAGTTAAAACAAATTGTTTTATTGTATTCAACAATATGCCAAGTACACAGTCAAACATATACCGTGGCAAAATAATGTAAGTATATTTCCGTTTTGTGTCCTTGATGTACATTTTGGCTACTGACATCAGCGAAAGTACTCTTTAATTAGTGTAGGAAAACGTATTAACCTGTCTATAGTAAAACTAAGCATTCTGATGTATGTGATTTGTCCGCTGGCCATAGATTTGTCGTCATAGCTTGCCATTGTATCAAATTTTATAAACAAGTATGTTTACAGCATGCTCTGTTCCATACTTAAGTCACCATTACCGTGCGTAGACGTAATAACAAATTACTTCCTTATATGCAGAAAATCATCGCAAGAATATGACAAGCTTAAAGGGAATTTTTCACAATGTGTCTGTTATATACATTTTGATTTGCTGATATTGCAAAATATGGTAGCAATAAGCCTTGTTAAACTGTTTGCTTCAGCCAGGTGCCACTCTACCAAAATATAACGCAGTACGTGAGTTTGTAGAAAGAAGTGCGTAGAGAGTTGCAGAAGGAAAGATTTCCAAAATATTTCCATAAAATAATTGTCTATCTCACCTTTCCATTTCCACCTTGAATTTTTATTCTCCCACGTCGCCTTTTATTTTCGTTTTCCTTGTTTGTTGGTTTTCAATCTTCTCAGGCGAGAAAATATTCATGTTCTCCAACACAGCTACGGAGAAATACATTCTCTTTCTTCCATATTATTTCTCTGCCATATTGTTCCACGGCATGTCTTGAAAGGTAATACAGTTACTTCTATGCTCAGACCTGAGCTAAATAGCGTATTTAAGAACTACACAAGACGTACGTCTATAGTTTGGTTGGGTAAATGCTGTCTAACGTTTGGCAGTAATATGTCGGTAGTTTATTCCCAACTTACGTTCAATCGACGGTTGCCGGTATATCGACGTGCAAAATGCTTGTTCGGAAAGTTTGTAGCTTACCGTCTTAACCACCTAATGTAAACATAATTATAGACTATTCACTGTAAAATGAGCACTTTTGAAAGCTCTCTAGTTTGAAATAATACTCAATAAATATATTTTATTTTAGCCTTTTTTTTTAACTTCCGAGTGCGATGGAATATACAAACTGTGTTTATTATTACTTACATTGCAACATTTATTTTACAATGTGGTAAAATAATTAAAAAAATGGCTGAAAGCAAAAAGTAGCTAGGGCCTCAAAAGTGCTCACTTTACCTTGAACAGCCTATACCGTCTTATCTTTTTCGAAGAAACTGTTTGGTTAAATCTTTATTCTCAGTGTACGCAGTATATCACAGCGTGTCTGGTGTGCTACAGCATGCCCGCCAGTTGACGAAACGTACCGCGTCACGTCCATATCTCTTATGACCATTTGGCTCTGCTGTGTGATTAAATCTATTTAATCAATACTCTTACATTGCGGCACGTGTTTCACATACAGTGTTAGGCATGTTGCATGCCAGACCTGTCAAATATTTTGTTACCTTGTTTATAAATGCAATATATTAAACCCTTGCATTTCGAGAAATAAGACAAGAAGAATATTTTCTTTAGTTGCTACATACTATTTATTGTTGATTGTTAATTTTAGGCGTTCAATACTTCAGCGTTACAATTATATGTGTAAAATAAATGTTGAATCCTCAGTTATGGGCAAGTGGCACTTTGAAGGCAGCAAGACGTTTAGCGGTTGTCGCAGTATTTTTTAAATAATACCTTGACATCCATAGTTTCTTGTTAAAAATCATCTTGTAATAAGTTGAAAAAGTTGAAATATTTCGTACTCGAGTGGGATTTAAACACGATTCAAATGCAAGCTATTAGAACCTAATGCACAGTGTCTGGGTTCTTACATTAAAGGTAACGTAAACGTATTATCGACTTGTAGGTAACGCATGCCTTTGTAAACTTTCTGGTACTGTTGGAATTTTTACAGTTTGTCGTCTGTTACAGGTGGTTTGTTCCACGTTTGTTGTTTTAATACTACAGTTGTACGTGAAGCGAATATCCTAACTACTATATATCACGAACGTTGAATTTCTGGCTACATCAGAGGAGAACACTTCATGTGGCCTCGGCATTGCTCGTCTCAAAAACTAGAAACTATAACGTATATACTCTATTCACGGTTACTTCCAACTTCTCTGAAGCCCTGCTAAGGCTCAACTTACAGGGTATTTTTCCACCTCTTGTAAACAAAGCTTAAAAAATTACACGAGAGGGCCAACGCACCACATTTGTGCGCACTCAGTGGAATAATGTTTTGCATAAGAACTATTTCATACTAGGCATTACCAAAACACCTATTTTGTCTCGGTACTTATTTACATTAAATATAAATGAAAAAACTGTAATGAAAAAATAAAATTTGAGTAAATGTTAAATGCAATCAAAAAAAGATACTTTTATGTTAACACAAGTAGCTACATATGAAACGCTTGTGATATGTGAAATTTTTAGGAAAAAAACAAACACATCATACTTGGGGCGTTTTCTCAAAGGTTTGATACGAAAAGTGTGAAGAAACCGCGAATAGATTAGTCTATATACAGCATACGGAGGTGTTCCATTTCTCGCATGAACCGAGCTTAGATAATTCCAGAAAAAAAAATCTGTGAATCTATGAACTTTTTTGACAGTGTAGCCTCCTCATATCTGCGAATAAAGTCCACCTACGGTAAGTTCGCACTTTCCTGAAGCCCTGCGAAAGTTCTACTTTCAGGTACCGCGTATTTATCTCTACTATATAAGTATAAACTAAAACACTGCCATGGGACTTCTACATTTCAGTTGTCGAATTCTTTGCATACAATATTCAGCTATTCGAAGAACGCTGGCATACTTCAAAAGCATAACGTATAAATGTTTACAATTTGTGTCTACGGGCGTATATACATAAGTTTTATGACTATTTAACGACGTCTTTATCAATGACAGTTCTTAGAGCGATTTTTTAAAATTATTTTTAAGATACTTGCGTTATTCACGATATAGAAAATTACTTATACTACACATTAATATTTTTCCGTGGTTGTGTTTAGTACTGTTAAAAGTGTGGGGGAAAGAATTGTAGTATTTAACCTCTTGTGATAATGTGCGTTAGGTTATTTCGTTAAAAGGACGGCCTCTATCGGAATAAGTATCAAAACGAACAAGCATCCAATCCAAAGAAAAGGCAGTAAACTCAAGCAAGCAACTCGTGTTGCTTATTTCATAATGTAACTTCATGTAGCAGCAACAAAATTAAAGATTGTGGCGAACATGCACACAAATATGCCTACTAGAACTTTTATCTCGCTCATATTTCTTTTTATACGTAGTTCTTACTAGGCTTGCATATTTAAAATTTTATTTTGTGGCCGTGGCAAACTATGAATTTACAGAAACATAAGCACGTTTCATAGCTGTGTTTGAATTTATACCCGGGGAAAAGTTACAAAGTTGTGACAAATGAACAGACGTAACATTCAAATAAATATTGTAGGCATTAAAAGTGTTAACGGTTAAAACGTTTAAATCCTGTACGTGCAATACACACTGGGTCAGCGTAACCGCTACTGGATACGGCCGATGCGACAACGGCCATTTCAAAAACATCACTCGCTCAACTGATACGACATACTGTATAGTATAATATTGAATGGTTATATAGTCCAGTCAATGTAGAATGAAAAGGGGCTCGACCTTACATTTGATTCAGTATGATATTTTGATATGTTGTTTGGACCCAAACCCGTACTAAAAATTCGAGTTTTGCAACCCCCGAAAAGGTGTGCGACCAGCGTGGCAGCCAAAAAACAGCAACATTTTCGCTCTTTTTTCAGTTTTTCCTCAATATCTTCCGAAATATACGTCTGATGGAAAAAGGTGTTCCATACTTTTTTTAATTATGTTACACTTGCAAACAATCTAAAACCCAAGCTGTTTTTTACGTTCAGTAGTTTCCAAGATACAACTCTTTAAACATAGGCCATTTTTCCCAAAAAATAAAAAATTTTAAGTTTTGGTCTCGTCCTGCGAGAAACTTTAAGAGAAATGAATTTAAAATACATTTATTTTGCTTTAATTTGAGCACTGGTGGGCACTTGTAGACCCAATAGTTCTCTCAGAAATGGCACATAGGTACCCAAGCGAAAACCTTGAAATTTTACTTAATGGAAAATGAAAGAAAACGTGTGTCTAACATCGTGAATAAGCTCTATAATGATGAAATGCGTTATGTTAGCATGTATGGACTAATTATTTAGAATACACAACCACAGTACCTGTACAACGTAGAGCCCAACCTTGTTAAAAATAAAAGTTTTTAAATATAATACATATAAATTATAATTTTTTCTCAATGTCAATTATAATAAATTAAGAACCAAATATGATCCGAACCTTGGAACATTTGAATTTTTGGTTACGATTCATGCTATTAGTTGAGTTCGTAAATATGCTTCTTTGTGCGTTATGTGGAGTGGGAGCCGACTGATGGGCCATTTGTGCAAGAGGGGAAGAGGGTCGGCAGTTAGGCGTCCCTCCCAGCCCCCTCCCCAGGTTAAGCCAACGAGTACCTCGCCATTCCTTCATCAGTTGCGTGGTAGATTTACAAGAGTGCGGGTTGTGAAATAAGTGAGATGTCTATCCCCCTAGAAATATGTTTCATTTGTCTTAGGATATTGGATGAAGGCCCAGTCGTTGTGGTGAAAGAGAAAGGCATTTCCACTCTACTAACTGCGAGTCAACAAAGTTGTCTACAGGAAAATGTCAGTTACCTTCGAAACCGTCATCAAGTCACCGTTCATGATACGTGTAGAAAGAGGTACATTGCTAAAGAGAATATTGAATCATCTGTTCGTCGTGGAGGGGATTGCGTTCCTGACCCTCCCCGATCCTCAAGATCAAGTTTGACTTGCTGGAACCTTAAAAAAAAAAACTGTATTTTGTGTGGTTTAGATATCACGGAAGAGTTCCTCAGGCTACAGCAAAAACTCCCTCATTTCAGAAGGAATACCGTCCACCACGTTGGAAAATTGGAATCGAGGGATACTATTTTAGATGCAGCTCGACGGCGAGGTGATGATTGGGGGAAACAGATTATGGAACGCCTCAAAACTGAACATGACTTGGTTGCTGCTGACGCTAGGTACCACATCCAGTGTTACAAAAAGTTATTTGCCAAACAGGCAAAATCTGGACATAAAAGAGGATATCGAACACTTACACAGTTAGATGAGGCCATGGAGTGCATTCACAATTACATTTTGGACAGTGACGAATGCCGGTTTGCGTTAGACGATCTAATAAAGCAGATTGAAGGAGCTTGTGAACCAGCTGTAAGAACTGTGAAATCTCGCCTCACCAAACGCTTTAGGAAGGAGATCATTATTACGGAGCTCGGCTCTTGCAAAGGAGCAGTGGTGACTTTAAAAAATACTGGATATAAAATCCTCTACGATAAATGGTATGAGGAAAGAAAGGGTGATGTTCAGGAAGAGCGAGTGAGAGTTGTAAAGGATTCACCTGACATAATTTTGGAAGATAACTAATGAGTATCCACAGTCTGATGATTTTTTACAGAATGTTGAGTCCGTTATCCCCTGAGTCTGTAAAACGGTTTTATGAGACCGTCATCCTGAAACACAAGAGAGGTGTTCTCAACACGTGGAGAAATAAATGTGTAGCTTTTTCACATGCTCTTATATCAGCTGCACGGCCACGATCTTTCATTTCTTCACTTATGAAAGGGGTTGGGACCTACTTATATAGGAAATTTGGCTCAAAACATCTTGTAAACATGTGCTCAGCTCTAGGATTTTCATGCACTTACAGTGAGGCAGTGTAGCTCGAAACATCTGCTTTGATGCGGCCAGAATCGTCACCACCAATTGGAAAAGAGAGTTTCATGCAGTTTGTGTTTTACAATGCTGACGTGAATGTTAATACTTTGGATGGGGAAAATACCTTCCACGAAATGGGAGGTATAGTTCATTTCATATAAGAAGGCCACATTCTGACAGTCAGTGAGTGGCAACTTAATGTGTTAACAACAAACAACGTGCCATTTACAAAATCCTGTATCAGCTGATGCACGAACGAACAAAAGCTAATATTATGTTGGCTATTCTCGTGATAAAATAGTAATGTATAGGTGTTCAAAATGAGATGCACAATAAAACGATACATATCCAAATGTGACGAAAAAATCCAAAGTTTCCAGACTCTCAAGCCAGGTGCTGTCATCTTGTGAGTTAAAAGCGCACCATCTGTTGCAATATGCCCTTCCATGCCGTCTGTTATCCATATCCCGAACTACACCCAGAAACATATTACAGATTTGTTGTTTAAAATAACATATTTACGCGCATGCACAAATGGTTTTATATTCTCGAGAGCTCTGAATAATTTTTAAAGTAACATATACTTCGTGTACCGCCTTTACGAACGACCCTACACACGTCCACCAAGCTCCGTTTACGAATGCAGCGCCACCCAAGCAGTTCACCAATTGCCGCACGTAGCAGCACCTCCTGGACGCGCTAACTCGCCACATCAAAGCCTATTTTTGACACCCCAGTTGATGGCGAATGGATACATAAACGAAAAGGCACAGCGATTGTCAACTGTCAAGAATGTGGCCTTCTTATATGGTACACAGTATATTATGTGCATAACACCCCACGATGCAGTAATGCCAGACCAGACCTATAACATTTTTGTCAAGTCAGCAGCCAACACCAAGCTCAATCTTGCTCGCTTGCCCCAACAGAAGGCACATCAGCTCACCATTCTCAAGGAACATACCACCTGGTTCAGAAATAGTTGGGGGTCCACAATAATCCAACAGATTGGGGTTGGATGCTTGGTGATCAAGGGCTCACCCCCATAACCACAACCATAGACCCTGCTCCTCAGCGCTTACTGCAAATGATATCATGCAAATGCAAGAAAGGATGCAGCGGTGGGTGCAGTTGCCGCACAGGTGGGCTCAAGTGCTCAGCCCTTTGCCACTTCTGTGGTGAGAAATGCGACAACGTGCAGGTTCCCCAGGTAGAGGATTCTGACGACGAGGAAATCTGCATCACCACAACTCAGCCCCCTCATTCATAGTGAACTTCCACCCTCTCATCATCAGGAGAGCAGTCAGGAGACAACAGAAGGGACATCTACTCCTACAAGTACTTCCGATAAAGAACTTTCCAAACCGGGACCTTCAAAAAAGTTTTATATTAGTAACTTTTCTTGTTCATAATAAAATGCTATTGACCTACAAATTGGAATTGCACTGTTTTTTTTTCATTTTCCTTTATGTCAATTTTAAAAGTTTTCACTTGGATACTTATATGACATCTCTGAGAGAACTATTGGGTCTACAAGTGCCCACCAGTGCTCAAAGTAAAGCTAAATAAATGTACTTTAAATTAATTTCTCTTAAAGTTTCTCGTAGGACAAGTTGTTTCGGCGGTAGTTAACAATATAAGAGGCCAAAACTTAAAATTGTTATTTTTTGGGAAAAAGGCCTATGTTTAAAGAGCTGTATCTTGGAAACTACTGAACGTGAAAAAATAACTTGGGCTTCAGATTATTACAAATTTAATATACTTTAAAACTTATGCGACACCTTTTTCCGCCAGACGCATATTTCGGAAGATATTTAGCAAAACTGAAAAAAAGAGCGAAAAGTTCACTGTTTTTTGGCTGCCGCGCTGCTGGTCGCACACCTTTTCGGGGGTTGCAAAACTTGAATTTCTACTACGGGCTTGGGTCCAAACAACATATCTAAATATCATAACTACTGAATCAAATGCAAGGTCGGACGTTTATATTGACTGGACTATAGACACTATTACGTTTCCTAGGTATTTATTTTGCTACGTATTCATATGAAGATGATATAATTCTATGTGACGTTACAATCGGCACACGTTTTATTTTCAACATTACGTGTTATTATGTTAATTTAATTAAATAATATATTAATTGTTATGTTTGTGGTATGTGTTAATGAGCATATTTTGTTTCAAGTTTATATGTTTAAATTTTTTTCATTTGGCCCGTAATTTTTTATGAGTTTATATATATTTGAATTTGATATATGTATGATTAATAATTCCTCGAAATTGGCAGCACTGACAGTACGAAATATTTCAATCATAATTTTTTGAACGCAGCTCTGAGGTAAGCCCTATCTTGGCCAGATTAATTTAAATTTCCATTGTAACGTGCATATTATTACATTGTTAGATTATTTTTAGACGCATCGGACGCCACAATGTTATTCAATGGCTTTTCCTGAATCTACGTTGTCGGCCAGGACTGTTTTAGCTTGCCGACCCCGAAAGTGTTACAAAAATGGTTTTAATGGTTACAACACTGTTTATATAAGTAACTACTTTGAAACATTCGTACACTTCCTATAACCTAGTTTTGATACAAATATAATTTATTCTTGTAGTCAAAATAATTTATTAGTATAAAAATGTGGGTCTGTTAACATTCATCACTACTGACCATGCAACTTTGATTGAGGATGGGCGAGTCTGTGCTGGGACACGCGCACAAGATGGAAATCTGTCTACCTCATCTTTATTTTGTCTATGCGGTTAATAAAGCACTTTGAACATCACCCTTAGGAAAAGAAGTCAATGTTGGTAGCTGCATGTATCTTAACGTAACACTAATAATACGCGTGGTTACTACTTACTACGTTCTATGCCTGTGGCAGAAGAATATACAAACAACGGAAAGTAGAAATTAAGCAGAGCTTTCAAAACAATAGAAAAATGGAGAAGACTGATTTTTTATCTTCAGCTTATGTCCTTTCCATCAGCTTACTAACTGCCATCGTAACTTTCAAACTCACGTGTTCAAACAGTAATGCGGACTTAGTTTACTTTAATTTTCTCAGCAGCGTAACTTGACTATTCAAATTGAGTTAAAACTTGGTGGTGGCGGCGGTGGAGATGCTTTGGTCGGCGCTTAACAGTGAGACCTTGAACGCCTGTGGATGTGAATTAAGGCGAGGATGGAGCAGCTACAGAATGCAGTGGTGGGGGAAACCGGGAGTACCCCGAGAAAATCCACCGGCTCACGACAACGTTTCTCACATGTGAAAATCCAAGTAACTTTAGCTGTGAATCTAACCTGGTTCACTTTGGTGGGAGGCGAGTGCTCTGACTATTACACCACCGCGGCCTTACACCACCGCGGCCCCCTTAAAACTTGGCGAGAGTGAGTGTGCTAACATTTAAATTCACTTATGCTGGTATTCATAGTCCATGGCCGCAATATATTTTGTTGGTATTAACACGGCCAATTTTTTTTTTTTTGCCCAAGTTCACCACTAAACTTTTGTGGCCACAAAAAAATTTTTACGGTGGTTAGAAAAAATTATGTGATTACCACAAAAATTTTTTGCAGGGCGAACACCAACAAAACACTTTGTAGCCACTACAAAATATTTTTTTGTCCATGCACATTCGGCACGCATCTTATCTTAACATGAAACGTGATTCTTAAAGATTAGCGCACTGTTTGTGTGTTGGTTACAGTTGTGAACACAGTAGAAGTTACGAAAGATTTTGATCACTCCAAACGACGCGCATCAATTCGATTAATTATTAATGAAATAATTAATATTGTATACTCTTTAATATTATATAAATTAATTAATTTTAAGGTGGTGAGTAAGTGTCCTTCACTCGCTCATATAAGGAGGCGGTAAATATTTAATATTGTAATTTAAAATGCTTACCTCGAAAACCAATTGATTATTTATCATTATATTTATCTGTTATTCAATCCTTTTCTTGTTGTTTGATGTAGCATAAGCCTCTTTATCTTTAATGATTAGCATTTACCAAATATTTATATTGAAAAAACTCGGTGAAATTAGAAAAATAATTGGTATTATAAATCTTCCTATGTTTATACGCGTNGGGGGGGGGTAATTTCCACGAATTCCATGGAACTGCCTGTAAAACTGTAACAAATTTCTGTTGTTTGCTTTTCTTATAAAGTGTTTTAAAGGTAAATAATATGAGTTTAATAGCTTTAGAGCAGTAAAGAATATAACAAAAAAAAATTAAAATGTCACTTCCAGAATCCGTTTTTGAACAGGCATTAGGGTACTCATAGTCTGCCATAACCACTCCCAAGCGCGTTATACCACTGAGGATATATGAATATATGGTATTCCTATCTTCCAAGAGTGCCTCGACTGAATATATCGGACAATTGTGAGACATTTCATATCTCATAATCACATTATGTTTCATTTTTCGTCAGTGCTCACTTAAGTAACAGAATAAAATAATTTTCAAATATTTTTAGAAACAATTTATTTTAGTCAAAATCTTGTTCCCAGGTGCCAATAGCTGGCAACGTGCTCTATGTTTTTAGCCTAGCACACAGGGCTGAGAAAATCAATGTTCTCTCAAACGCATAGAAAAATAGGGACTCACGAACTTCGTTCTTGAATTCAAACTCAGTTTGTAAGATATTTAAGAGATAGTCCCCTATTATTAGCGCGAGGAGTTTGCGGGACCGCAAATGTAATGTTTAGGAATAGCAACCTCAATATCGGTAATAGTGAGTTAACGCTGGCCAAAGCCACGTAGTGTCCAAGATCGGTATTCCAGAACGTTCAGTTCGTAATTACATATGTGCTACAATCTCGGGCGATAGAAAAGCCACCACTAGTCCTTAACTCGCGGAACATATTTCTAAATGTGTTTTCGCTATGTCCTGAAATGGTGTGGGATGTGTCGCGGTTTGTTATTCGCCGCCCCGTGCGAGGCTATAAACAAATGAAAGCGACACTGAAGTGTTTATTTACAAAAGCTTTTGCAAAAGTTAATACATGCGCGGTTTATTTACTACGTTATCTGCAGCGCTGGCAGTCATTACAGACTTGCAATAACTGTGCATATAGTAATAAAAGTGATAGTAATTTTTATTGTCTGACGTGGTATATTTATTTTGTTATTTATTGCGTAACAACTGATGGAACATATCAAAGCATGTATCGTGAATGTACTGTAGAAATTAAAGACATAAATTTTAAATGGTGCACATCCATTTGAAAAGCAGAATTGCAACTTTTTATTTATATTTTTATATATATTGTTCACGGTAAAGTGAGCACTTTTGAGATCATAGTTACTTTTTTCTTTCAGCCAATTTTATCCTTTAAGCACCTTATTAAAATAAATACTGCCAAGTACGTAATAAACACAGTGTGTATATTGCACTGCACTAGGAAGTTAACGTCTACTGCTAAATTAAAATATATTGATTTAATATTATTTCAAATGAAAGGACTTCCAGACAACTAAACGGGATAAAATCACACGTAGATGCAGTTCATAACCGCAATGCAAAAACATTGAAGAAGAATGCAGTCTTTCAATTGTGCTCTATGTAGCATGGAAACCGAGTAAATAACCTTATTTAGGTCCTGGTAATAAGCATTTGTCACCCGCCCTGTGTTTCAAGAAAGTTTCTGTATTGATATACTGTATGTGCAGTATTAAATGTTCCCAGAAATACACATTTCAAACAATTTGTACTGCATACGTCATTTTAATTTTAGTATTATTGTATGAGTTTTACTGGCTGGAATTTAGCATTTTTTGCAACTTGTTGAGTCGCGGCAAGTGTTCAAATTACAGATAGGCCACCGCAAATTAATGGGGTTTAAAACTGCAGGGAAATGTTACAGAGTTTTGACACAGGCCTACACATACATACCTGACCTTTTAAACATTACTACAGTCGAAACAGCCGTTGACGGTTAAAATATGTAAACGATGTTACTGCAGCTTTCGCTGATACGTATACAATCAAGGCTACTCAATGGGTCAACGCCATTTCGTACGCACGCACATCNGCGACACTGAAGTGTTTATTTACAAAAGCTTTTGCAAAAGTTAATACATGCGCGGTTTATTTACTACGTTATCTGTAGCGCTGGCAGTCATTACAGACTTGCAAGAACTGTGCATATAGTAATAAAAGTGATAGTAATTTTTATTGTCTGACGTGATAAATTTATTTTGTCATTTATTGCGTAACAACTTATGGAACATATCAAAGCATGTATCGTGAATGTACTGTAGAAATTATAGACGTAAATTTTAAATGGTGCACATCCATTTGAAAAGCAGAATTGCAACTTTCTATTTATATTTTTATATATATTGTTCACGGTAAAGTGAGCACTTTTGAGATCATAGTTACTTTTTTCTTTCAGCCANTTTTATATATATTGTTCACGGTAAAGTGAGCACTTTTGAGATCATAGTTACTTTTTTCTTTCAGCCAATTTTATCTTTTAAGCACCTTTTTAAAATAAATACTGCCAAGTACGTAATAAACACAGTGTGTATATTGCACTGCACTAGGAAGTTAACGTCTACTCCTAAATTAAAATATATTGATTTAATATTATTTCAAATGAAAGGACTTCCAGACAACTAAACGGGATAAAATCACACGTAGATGCAGTTCATAACCGCAATGCAAAAACATTGAAGAAGAATGCAGTCTTTCAATTGTGCTCTATGTAGCATGGAAACCGAGTAAATAACCTTATTTAGGTCCTGGTAATAAGCATTTGTCACCCGCCCTGTGTTTCAAGAAAGTTTCTGTATTGATATACTGTATGTGCAGTATTAAATGTTCCCAGAAATACACNATGTACTGATATACTGTATGTGCAGTAATAAATGTTCCCAGAAAAACACATTTCAAACAATTTGTACGGCATACGTCATTTTAATTTTAGTATTATTGTATGAGTTTAACTGGCTGGAATTTAGCATTTTTTGCAACTTGTTGAGTCGCGGCAAGTGTTCAAATTACAGATAGGCCACCGCAAATTAATGGGGTTTAAAACTGCAGGGAAATGTTACAGAGTTTGACACAGGCCTACACATACATACGTGACCTTTAAAACATTACTACAGTCGAAACAGCCGTTGACGGTTAAAATATGTAAACGGTATTACTGCAGCTTTCGCTGATACGTATACAATCAAGGCTACTCAATGGGTCAACGCCATTTCGTACGCACGCACATCNTTACTGCAGCTTTCGCTGATACGTATACAATCAAGGCTACTCAATGGGTCAACGCCATTTCGTACGCACGCACATCACGATTGCAATCGACACGATACCTGCTGAAGGACTACACTAAAACGTCGAAACATTAGAAACACAACTTTGTAACTCATGCAAATAGTTTAAAAACATAACATATACAATATGCATAACATAATTTCGAGTTTCACATGCGGGAAAAGGTTATCCTAACAGCCGGCGTCAACAAACAAGCCATGTTGTCAGTCGTGTCAACGTAACGTCCAAGTTTTAACTCGTCCCATCACTGAGTATGTAGCAGGCGGACTCACAAATATAATTATTTTTGCACACACGTTAAATAATATTTTCTTTTGCATTGTAAGGTCCTCAAAAAGAGAGAAACGCAAAATGCCTTTCTAACGTGAATAGTGGATTTTGTCGAATTAACTCTGAGAAATTTAATTATTACCGGTGAAAAAAAAGCCCTATTTTCAAATAATTTCCATTATATCGTAGTGTTAACAGTTCACAGTAAAGTATTTTATATTCAGCGCATTTATTAAAATAAATGGACTTTAATTCAACATATCACGTTTAAAAATATGTAAGTTGTAGTTAATTTTAAAACCTTAAAAAAATGTACACTGACCGAGATTCAAACCCAAAACGGCGTACGTTGTAGCCGATAACTATACCAGTTGCACTTATACGACAGACATTAAGTGAAGCTGAATAAATTATATACATATATAAACTTTAAAGCTTGGCTCACAACCATCCGTCGCTCGTCCGTCAGTCAGTCATCCGTCTGTTTTTTCGTCCGTCAGTTGAAAGCGACTCACAACAATCAGTCGTCCGTCGATCCTTCTGTCCGGCAAAATTTCAGCATGCCAACTTAACATAGCGATCTTTTTTTCGTAGGAGGTATATTTTGGTTGGAAATATATTTTCAGAAAAGAGACATTTCGGAGAAATACATTTTTTTACGTGATAAAATTATACTGAATTATTGTTTACGTTTTAAATTCCTGAATTTGCCACCAAGATAAATAAACACATGTCCACTGCCTTGCATTTTATTTCAAAGTGCGTATTCGCTTCTACGGAGTGTCGTTAGAAGGCGATGGCCCATCCATCGGTCCGTCGAAAGCAAACATTTGAGATATATTTGATGGATTGATGGATAGAAAAAAAAAGNCGATGGCCCATCCATCGGTCCGTCGAAAGCAAACATTTGAGATATATTTGATGGATTGATGGATAGAAAAAAAAAAGTTGCCCTGCGATTGGTCGAAGATCACGTAACCGCTTGACGAAAGGGTGACTGACGGATGCGACGGATGGTTGTGAGCCCAGCTTAACGGTCTGGATGCGTCGTATTGTTTATGGATTTTCATCACGCTGCCGGCTCCAGCAAAATTGTACGCGTTCTGCGCATGCGTAGGTTTCGTTTGCGCCAAGGATAAATCACCNCGATGGCCCATCCATCGGTCCGTCGAAAGCAAACATTTGAGATATATTTGATGGATTGATGGATAGAAAAAAAAAGTTGCGATTGGTCGAAGATCACGTAACCGCTTGACGAAAGGGTGACTGACGGATGCGACGGATGGTTGTGAGCCCAGCTTAACGGTCTGGATGCGTCGTATTGTTTATGGATTTTCGTCACGCTGCCGGCTCCAGCAAAATTGTACGCGTTCTGCGCATGCGCAGGTTTCGTTTGCGCCAAGGATAAATCACCCAACCCGGAGCCCCAAAATTAAGGCTTCGGCCATGACGTAACTTTGGACTTAGCCGGCGTATAACGTTCTGGAATACTGATAAGGCCTGTACAATGGACATGTTTTAAGCTGTAAGAAACCCCTTACAAAATCGTTCTGAAATACCGGCCTAAGTGTTGGCAGGTTTGATGACAAGAAAGCAGATCCACGCTGAAACACCAAGAGTGATTACTGTGCAGCGCTGGCACTCGCACTCTACTGGCCATTCACGAATACTTCAAACTTTTATGAAACCCTGCTGAAGTCTTCTTCCAGGACATTCCTCCGTCTCATGCAACCAAAAGTTAACTGAGTCTATAAATTACACCAAAGGGACAGCGCAATTCATTCGTGCGCACTCAGTGTAATATCATTTTGCATTGGAACTATTTTTTTACCAGGCACGCCTTTTTTCCCCTCCGTTTTTATTCATATAAATTGTAAATTAAATATTACAATTTAGAGATAAAAATAACTAAAAGTGAAATTTAAGTATACATGCGGTACTTTTATGTTAGGACAAATAAAAAACAATTGTGATACATGACATATTTAGGAAACAACCGAGAACGTCATACATGGAGTGATTTCTGAAAGGTTTGATTCGAAAAGTGAGAAAACACCGTGAATAGACTATAACTACACATTGTGTCTAAAACAGAAAAAAAATATATGTTAAAGAGCGCAAGGGAGTATAGAAGGGGTTGTAAAGGATCTATGTAACAAATCTACTGTTGGAGAACGAAAGTAAATGGTCTATTATCTCTTTCTATAAGTTCTTTTATTTTGAGCTTATCCTAATACCTTATTCTATCCCTTTATATACTAATAGTTGATGAGCAGGTAAGACTCATGAGAACGGAGAGCTCGGTGCCGGCACATGGCGTCAGAGGTCGCAGGTGGTCGTGGCGGGCTTGTAATGTGCGCGCGCGGGCAGGTAGACGTGGCGCTGCTGGATACTCACTTGACGCGAGGCGTCCAGATGGACGAGCCAGCTCCAGGGGCAGCCCGGCCCGCGCTATGAATAACATTGACCCCGGGGGGTCAGCGCGTCAACTCGCCGCGGCCTCTCCACGGCTTCCCTCGCCTTCCTTCCAGGGAGGTGCTGGCCGTCCTAGCACCACGTGCGCGTCACAGCTACGCCATGTGGCCGGCCATATGTCCAGCCATCTCCGTGGCGTGCTGTGCTGAAATGCATCACAGTGTACATCTAAAGTGTACATCTTGATCGACTGTAGCAAGAGAATATCTGCAGGGTTAATCGATTAGCGACTCGCCAAGACTCGTCAGATTGGCACACCTTAAATAATATTAGCCAAACCAAATAAACACTATGAACGTAAACCATGAGTAAATAATCCATAACAATTAAATTTCATAATTCCCCCTAATGCTTTCTAAACCTATGTGGATAAATGAAGAATAAGCAATTTACGACTCTAAATCGCCTTGACGTAAACAAACCACTCTAATAAAAAATCCACCTAACATTCTAATACCAGAGCAAATAAAATTATGTACTAAACGAGAAACAACTAACACAAAAAAATCTTGGAATAATCCATAGTAAAACACCCGCTAAAATTGTTGAACCAGAAACCGGTGTCTGTGAATAAAATTTCGGTAATCAAATGTGAACAAAAAATATAGGAATCTTAAATAAGAAAAAAAAATATATGAATAAAAAATTAATTAAGAATAATCATAATAAGATATTAAAAAGAAATTCTACCAAAAAATTAGTAAAAATACAAACTAATACAGGTAGTGATATAAATGAACTATACATCAAAAAGTGCATACCTACCTGAGGACGCTCTGGATTAAAACTTGACGGTGGTTGTAATTGTATTTCTTTTAAATGTATACATTTGCATACAATTACTTAATTTATAGTCAACTTAAAATAACACTGCCGTAAAGAAATATGTAATAAAATGAAATATTATTTCATTTATTATTTCTTCGCATAAATAAACTGACCAAATAAACGTGAACAAGAACTTTGAAATACAAGAGCGTGTGTGTGCCCTTCGAGTATTGTAGTCATTTGTGAGTGGATCGACGGGAAAACTAACTGAATAATTCCTTATGTTATCTTTTAATGCTTACCTAAAATTTTATTTCCCTCCAAAAATATGCTTTTTAAACTAATTATGTCGTCCCGTACACCTTAGGTGGAATAAAATTGCAGTTATTAATTAAAATAAATTATTTTGAATGCTCGTAATATCGAAACCGCTAAGTTCAATGAACAACAATTATTTAAATACGCGGCTGCCACTCTTTGGAGTTATTCACTACTTCACAGTAAAAAAAAAAAAAAAAGGCGTACGTTTTACACAATTTTGTAGAGACTAGTTGCAAATTTGTCTTGTATTGCTACAAGTAAAATATTTCACATTTCAAAAATACTGTTTTATGACCCATGTAAAATCTTTTGTTCATCTCACTGTGTATAATAAATTTGAAGTCTACCGTACATTCATGTTAAAATTAAACTTCAGTTTTCCACATTCTACAGTCATGTGTTGTAAAATTGACTCGAATTTACACGTGTTGTTACAAAAATAATCTTGGCAACTAGTTTACAAAGAATTGTTTGTAAAGACAAAAAAAAAAAATTTACAGCGTTTGGAGGTCGCCGTCTTGCCTATACGAGACAACGTGCCATGCTAAAGCGACTTCTTGTGAAACGCGAAATTCAATTTCTGGTAGTCGGATGTTGATTTTCCTGGCTGCTGCTGTGAGATTCTTGTCTTTGTTGTTCTCTCACGGGAGAAGCATAGCACAATGTGGGTGTTTTAGAAGTTCTGTGATTTTGGTAAAAATAAGTATCAAATGAGTTTTACCTCAGAACGAAATTTTGCTTATTTACATTTATTTTTCGACGGTAAAATTAGGGAAAAACTTTTATTTTGGCGCAAACCTAATATTCTAAGGAACAGTTAAAAAAAAATTGTAATTGCAAATTCTCCATTAAAACCGGGGCTATAGCCTTCTTTTAATGCTTTTAAAATACAATTTGTTTCAATTCGAAACATTAGTGGACGCTATTGTGCCGTCGTTAGAGAAACTTAATCAACTGTAATAAATAATAACATATGTATTTATTAACGCAAGCGAACGCTCGTTTTGAATCACTCTCACAGCATAAGTAGGAATGTTTCTGAAGTAACGTCCGGTATTGTGATTTTAACGTTTGTTTTTTTTTTGGTGACTACATCTTTTTCGTCATGTAGATTACAAGTAAAAATTACTCAGATACTAATCGACACCAATAACGCGATTATGTCTACATGCCATACATATACATGTATATATATGAAGGTTGACTATTCATAGAAAATACTTTTTATTCCTATGTAATAGTGCATGTACTCCTTAAATGCATAAGGAAAAAAGCAGGGGAAGGAAAGGAGGGAGTCACTGCTGCCTTCACACCAGGAAACTGCGGGTCGCTGTGGCAACAGCGATAACAAGTGTTGGAAAATATTATGCCGAGTATGACATCGTATTGATATATGTTACGATAACGGTGGATCTAATACTGATAGTCTTGACACAATGCTCATTGTATGTTAGGATATGAGTGAGAAAGTTGCACTGATGAAATGAAGATGGCGTAACACGACTTACGCCCCACTCTGAACAAGAACACTATGCGGAGTACCTTTAACAATTGTAATGGGAATCATGAAAAGTTTTCAATTAACTTGGTCTATTAAAAAAAAATTATTAAATTTTTAAGAAGCGGAATTATAAGAAAATCTTCCGGATTACCCAAAATACCTAAACTTAATGGCTATTTAGTCTTTATTTTTATTTATGGGAAAAAATATGTTAAATTAGTGCAACAATCAATTAATTAATTTGTTACATACATTTGGAAAATGTATTCAATAATTTCTAAAACAAGAAAGACTACATACACAATTACCTAATCCCGAGCGGTGCATAGAACTATTATGGAGGTGGAATTGACGAGCGTCCTATGAACACTAATCTACTGAAACGTTTTTGTTTTATACAATTTACTTGCTATCCTAGTAGCAATAAAAGGATGTATTACGAGCTAGGAAACTGAAACCAAGTAAGGCTATCATATTCACTCACAAGTGCCCAATCAACCGTTGAAGTAATTTCAAACGATGGAATATTTCATTGAATTCAATAAATATAATTGAATTTATAGAATGCAGAAATTGTTTTACAAGTACGCCAGTGATACATATTCGATAAAANCCTAGTAGCAATAAAAGGATGTATTACGAGCTAGGAAACTGAAACCAAGTAAGGCTATCATATTCACTCACAAGTGCCCAATCAACCGTTGAAGTAATTTCAAACGATGGAATATTTCATTAAATTCAATAAATATAATTGAATTTATAGAATGCAGAAATTGTTTTACAAGTACGCCAGTGATACATATTCGATAAAAAACTGAAATGAAAACTTAGTGGTAGTAAATACAAATTTAGGCAGGAAACGAAGTAAAATAAATAATTTACAAGCCACAATTGCTTGTGACGTAATTGTGAACTTCAGACAAATAAATGCCTTCGTATTTTTGTTTTTTTTTAATACTTTAGCGAGGAAACTTTATATAAGCAGCTCCTAGAATGTTATATAATCTACAAATATCTCAACAGGTGCATGTGTTCATGACGCCATGTTTTCAGCAGGACACGAAGACCTTGCCAGACAGCAACGAAAATCACATTTCGCCAACGAGAACCGTTATAATTGGTCAACAAAAAGTTGTATTAAAGAAAGTGTATAACGTGAGCAATACGAAAATCATTGAGGGCATTTAAACTATGCAATTGATTGAAAGGCAAAATGCTCGCGGTCGTGACGCAGTGACGACACGCGCTGAAGAAAATGAATTGATTTAAAATTGTATACAATTTGAAGCAAAATATGATTGCTAAAATAGCCTCTATAGTCTGTTCATGGCTACTTCCCACTTTTCTGAAGCTCTGCTGAAGATCTTCTTTTAGGTCATTCCTCTGACTCAATGAAAAAAAACTTACCAAAGTCTAGAAAAAACTACACCAAAAGGACGGCGCACCGAATTTGTGCGCACTCATTTAAATAATATTTTGCTCGATAACTGTTTCTTATTAGGCATTTACCAGCACATTAATTTTATCTACGTTTTAATTCATATTAACTACAAATGAAATATAATTTATAGATGAAACAAAAGTAAGATCTCAATTTACCAACAAATAAGCTACTTTTGTGTTAACAGATGTTCAAAACGCTTATGACACATGACATATTTAACAAACAGCCGGACACATTATATAATGTGATTTTTCAAAGGTTCTATTGCAAAAGTGCGAAGATAGTGCGAAAAGACTCTACTTAATGATTCTGAAATACAGGTACAAACGCTGTGAGGTGATTCCCTCAGTAAAATGAGACAGAAGACAATTACACGACCTATGCCCTACACCAACTCCTAAGGGAGGAGGTGCCATTGAAAACCAATATTTCAAATGATTTTAATTCAAAATAATAAACCCTACTTGAGAAGAAAGAGTAATTCCATAAATGATCTGAAATCTGCAAACGGTTGTTGGGTAATATAATCCTCAATCACTAAAAATAGGAGGTGTTACGTTATTATCCAACAAATTAGTGTAGCCCTTGGGTGTTTAGCGTTTTTAATGACGTCGTAGTCAAATGTACATTAATGTACAAAATAACGTTGTATTGGTATAACTCCCTCAGGCGAATGGCTGTCAAGAAACAAAGTTTGTAAGGGCGCAGTTGGTTACCAGCCAGGTATCCTTACAAACTTTGTTTGTTTCCTCGTCAACTCTTCGCCTGAGAGAGTTACACCAATGTGTAATGTTCTTTTTGTTCACTAATGTACACTTGATTATGATGTCAGTATAAGCGGTAGGCACGCAAGGGTTACACACATTTGTTGGAATTTAATATTGCAATACCTTATATTTTCTCAATGAATGGGGATGATATGACTCAACAACCGTTCGCAGACTTCAGATCTCGATTAAAGACAACAGTATTCACGGAATTGTCCTTTCGTCTTACGTAGGGTTTATTATTTAGAATTAAACCAATTTGAAATGTCAAGAACAAGTGTAGGACATAGGTAGTATAATGTTTTCTATCTCATTTTGTTGAGGAAATGACCTCACAGCGTTTGTGCCTGCAGTTGCAGTTCACTCTGTACGGTGTGAACTCGCCGTCCCGTAGCACATATGAAGAAGAGATGTCTGCGGAGGTTGCGGCAGGTATACGAGGGCCCTCGCCGCTGGGACCGACACCCCGGGTGATAGGGGCTGTCTGACCCCAGGCCTCGCCCTCCCCCCCCTCACCTAATCAACACTGAGGATTCAATTTTCTCCCGCTCCGCCGCGCCGCCCTCACCATTTTGCGGTTTCACTATACTATCTTCTCAGCTAGAGCCCGGTCCCATCCAACCACCCCCTGGAGGTTTTTTACCTTTGTTGTTCTCCGTAACGTAGTTATGGCCTGCCATTAATATCCTGCTAATTTTCAGTTATGCCGTCAACCTTCCCCCCAGTCAAAATGAATGTGAAGTGGGTCGACAAGCTCCTAGACAACCTCCACACCGTCAAACCGCCACTGGAAACTAGTTGAGTGGAGTTCAGAAATTTGGGTCTTCAGAGCCGATTAGGGTGATATGAGGTGAGAATATAGCAGCGCCGGAATGCAAGGTTGGGGGAAACGGGACATCCTCGATAAGATCTACCGACTAGTGGCATCGTCCGGCACGATTCTCACTTGCGAACTGGAAACTAGTAGTATGATTTTCGGCAATATCGTCGTCGGCATAATTAGTGAACGCTTGTAAGCTCCGCAATAAAGTCTTAACCGATGTGAAAACGGAACAACTAGAAACTTTGTTGCGGTTATGGTATATTTGAATTTGAATCCGAGGTTAGAAATTTAAGATTGCGGTANGGAACAACTAGAAACTTTGTTGCGGTTATGGTATATTTGAATTTGAATCCGAGGTTAGAAATTTAAGATTGCGGTAGTGATTTATAAGGCAGTCAATATAAAGTAACAATTTTTCAAAGTCTCTGGCCATTAGCCAGGTTCTTTAAGGGATGGAGGTCTTAATTAAATATAAGAATTAGTAATAATTTCCTAATTTATTTGTAAGCAATCCACAGAAGAAATATTTAAAACTTCATATCTTGATATTAAGATCTATCACATGCTAGTTGAGTAAATATCCACATAATCGTCCGTAATATAACATAAGTTAATATGATCAAATAAACACCTCACAGAAAGCTTCGAAAATACATGCAGAATGCAAAAACGTACGGCGTATACATAAAATAAAGCGTAGCACTTAGAAGGCACCAAAGGTACCTATACAAAACGTGAAATTCCAAGTGTTTCTAACAAACAAACAGTTATCCAATATTACAGACAAATAAACACGAATTAACAACACCAAATTGTGTCTCTGAATAGAGAGGATTTATTTGTTCCCACTGCAGTTTAATACCGTGTATGGCTTCCATGTGCATTGTACATGTCCCTAACACGCCATGGCATGCCTGTAATCAATGTGTTGATGTCATCTTCCAGACGGAGGTCCCGTTCCATCTGGGCAGCTGTTATGGGATCAGGAAGTGTTTCTGGAATTTGTGGAAGGAATATAAACGCTGTTTTCAGCTTGTTCCAGGCATGTTCAATGCGTTAGTGCGCTCTCTGTTGATCACAACACAACCATGTGACCCCTACTACCAAAACTGTCATATCTCACCATATTGCACACTTTTTGGGAAGAGTATAGTGAAAAATGAGTCTATGTAAAGTGTTCATTAACATTTACAGAATGACTCTTAAATATAAATATTTATATGGCAGTTCCAATATTAACAAATGAATAAGTTATTTCAGAAACAACACATGTTATATTTTTCACATTTTGAGCAAACAACAAAAAACTGTGCAGCTCACATAATTTGTGCATTAAAAATCTGGGGAAAATGACGTTGTAAATCAACTATATTTACATCATTTGACAAGTTTTTGCCGAAAAAAGTTTATCAGAAATCAAAATATAACATTTTAAACAAATTTCACATGTATTGTTTCTGCAGGAAATCGTTTTCTTCAACAAAAGTAACGCATTAACTTTTTTTTTTTTTTAACTTTTATTGCTTTCAAAAGTAGGAATGACAAAAAAAGTGATTCTGAACATTCACATCTACCTATTTAGAAAAAAAGAACATTTATTAAAACAAGTGTGAACTGCTCATCGAACTCCATGTACGATTTTGGTCACATCAGCCTCACTCATCTTCAAAGTTGGAGTCTAGGGTCGCANCCTATTTAGAAAAAAAGAACATTTATTAAAACAAGTGTGAACTGCTCATCGAACTCCATGTACGATTTTGGTCACATCAGCCTCACTCATCTTCAAAGTTGGAGTCTAGGGTCGCAACAGCATTAGAATTCACAGTGGACCAGTTGGAAATCTCGTTGTAGAATGTTTCACAACCAACAACATAGTCCTCAAGTTTCTTGAGATCGCGAATCTTTTTCTCATTGATTGTGACATGGCCAGCTGTATGCTTTGGCAAATGGTTGCGTTGGAGCAGTTTTTGTCTTCCTCAGTGTAAAAGTACTTCCTAGCAATCCGGAAATGAACTCCTTGCAAACCACTTTTCCTTTTCTATCATTGTTGTACACAAACTCTTATAGGTAGAATTCATTAAACTTTTTCTCTGATTTTTGGGAATCCCTCGACCTATAGCCTCATCAGAGAAAGCNTCTTATAGGTAGAATTCATTAAACTTTTTCTCTGATTTTTGGGAATCCCTCGACCTATAGCCTCATCAGAGAAAGCCGTTTTCTTGTAGTGTGGTGGCCACCAAGCTTTGAAAGAAAGGATGTCGTCAGTGGTAGCGTGGTGTATGGCGAACTTTCCAGAATTGCTAGCTTCTGAAAAGAGTTCCCCGTACTGCTGAGGAGTATAAAGGCGATCAGTTATCTTTNGAACTTTCCAGAATTGCTAGCTTCTGAAAAGAGTTCCCCGTACTGCTGAGGAGTATAAAGGCGATCAGTTATCTTTAGTCGGCGTTTCAGAGTTCCAAAATTGCGGTCGCAAGGGAGAAAAGAATGTCCGGGAACAGGAAAAAAATGTCAAATTGTTTCAAATCTACCGTTGTCACACAAACTAAGTAAAAACCGAACTACCGTGTTGTTCTTATTTTGACCTGCAGCCCCGTCACTAAACAACAGAAGTTTAGTTACCGTAGGAGGTAATGTTTTAATGTAGTGCCATAAAAAACCTGCACACTTCGTCCGGGGATTTATTTGCGATATCCTCATGGTACAAGTACAGGTTTACCTTATCAGCTTTAAGGTCGTGAATGCAAAATACGTTGATCCATAACTGGCGTTAGTAGAACACTTCCTGTACAGGGATCAGAGGCAGTGGTTTATTCTGCATGAAGTCGAACGCTATCGCTACTGTGTCGTTGTCCTTGTTTTCACGTGCCTCCTATAAGGTGGTGTAAAACTTTTTGGCACGACGTTTGTGTATCATCTGTTCTGCTGAAACATTCCTCTTTGCGTTATCATATAACGACGAATCCTTCATTTTGGCCTAGAAACTCTCACATTTTGAGCAGACGTTCACTTGTCTACCGAAGGAATAATCAAAATTTTCTTGAAAATTCATACGATAAAAGCTGTATTTCACGACACCCACGCATTCAGGGTACTCTTGTAAAAACATCTCGTGTATTATTTTAATGTTGAGCCTGGCATCCAAGTACTTTTTTGGTTTCCCACCGTAATGAGTTTTTTTGACCTCATACTTGGAAAACTTGGTTATGAATCTTTGAGCAGATGTCACTACTTATTGCGTTCCCGCTTCGGTTCAAACCTCTCAAGTGTTTCGGGGTTTTGTTTTCTACTAACAATTTGCAGAGACGACGAACGCGTTCTGGAGTCTCACCATAGAATGTCATGAATGTGTTTTTGCAAACTGGTCGCAGTTTTCCGTCAACCTTGATGTTATAGGAAAAAAAATAACTTTCTTCCTTGGGTTTGTTTGTAAACCTAGTATCAGTTCTTTTAAAGGTGCCCCTTAACCTTCATTCATATCATTACTATCACTTTCTTGTTGTTGTAAAGGTATCCTTTTTTTGGGTCTCCTTTTTGGCGACCTTTTTTCAATAACACTTTGCAAAAACACATCTTGAGCATTCTTACTATCTTAACTGTGGAAATAGTTCCAGAACTCGTTTCGGGCTTCCTCTGAGATGTTGAAGCAGCACCGATCGGCACAACTACAAAGGTAGGTCTTTTGGATCTTAGACGGAACTTCCTTACCTCAATAGGCCTGATAGGCAATCCCCTTTACTCTTGAGTTCCGGATTACATTCCTGCGATAAGTTTCTTTACTAATCACTCCTTTTATTTTTTTTCAATGGTATGCACTTGTCAGAATCACTACTTGACCTGATTTAGGTACCCAACTTTCGGACAAAAACACAAACATTAACCTCCAAACACAGCACTGTGAAAAAAATGAGCGANATGTCATGAACGTGTTTTTGCAAACTGGTCGCAGTTTTCCGTCAACCTTGATGTTATAGGAAAAAAAATAACTTTCTTCCTTGGGTTTGTTTGTAAACCTAGTATCAGTTCTTTTAAAGGTGCCCCTTAACCTTCATTCATATCATTACTATCACTTTCTTGTTGTTGTAAAGGTATCCTTTTTTTGGGTCTCCTTTTTGGCGACCTTTTTTCAATAACACTTTGCAAAAACACATCTTGAGCATTCTTACTATCTTAACTGTGGAAATAGTTCCAGAACTCGTTTCGGGCTTCCTCTGAGATGTTGAAGCAGCACCGATCGGCACAACTACAAAGGTAGGTCTTTTGGATCTTAGACGGAACTTCCTTACCTCAATAGGCCTGATAGGCAATCCCCTTTACTCTTGAGTTCCGGATTACATTCCTGCAATAAGTTTCTTTACTAATCACTACTTTTATTTTTTTCAATGGTATGCACTTGTCAGAATCACTACTTGACATGATTTAGGTACCCAACTTTCGGACAAAAACACAAACATTAACCTCCAAACACAGCACTGTGAAAAAAATGAGCGAGAACTAACAAATTGATAGTAAGATTATTAGCTGTATCATACTACAAAAACAATGTTGCCAGAAGGTTTACCAGTAGAAGAAAAATAATAAGTATTTCCCTACACTGGAGAAACTACAGAAGTGATTCACATGTGTTGTTTCTACTCTAAATGTAAACTTCAATTCTAGATTTCATCGGGTAGAGTTGATGTTACATGTGATTTTTATGCACCAAACGACGCGTCTTGGTAAACTATATACAAATCCATTTCTATCTCAAAAAGGCCGAAATTGTTACATGTGTTGCTTCTGAAATAACTGATTCAATTAAGTCTCTATCACTCGTTCATTCAGTCCCACCTTGTCCCAGTTCAGATATTACCAGTCTTTCCTGTCCGGAATGTTCTGGAGCACCCCAAGCTCTTCCACTTACACTCGTCGGATACCTCGCCCTCCGTAGCACTCACGCACTCTTGTCCGCCGCGGTATCTCATACCTTTGTTCTTCGCTGGCCCTTTTTTTTTAGAAATTCACCGATGCCCCGATGTTTCCTAGGATCGTCGCAAGCAAACAAAGTTATTATCGCAGACGCTTGACTCTCCGGCTGTGGCCGTATTTATAGGGTAGATGTCCTGACCCAAAACCTTCTTCACGCACAGGTTGCGCCGAGGGAGGGGAGGGGATGCCCAGAAAGTTCGTGAAATTCCCAGCAGCCACCGACTCATCCAGCATGGAGGGGGGCAGTGTCGTCAGTCGGGGTCAGCTGTCAATCGTTCCCTTCATCNGGAGGGGGGCAGTGTCGTCAGTCGGGGTCAGCTGTCAATCGTTCCCTTCATCGGGGTCGCAATGTTCTATACGGCCAACCGGCTTTACTTGTGGAGCTGTATGAGTCACCACCACTGCAGCCCGGCACGTCCACACGTAACAATCGTTATGTACCATTCACCACATTATGTAAGTATACCTTTGGGTACGAACACGTCGAAAGCTGGCAATCAACGCACTTATTGCTTGCACTTACCAGCGCTTGGTTACGTTGTTTGTAACGCTTATTGGCGGCCCCGCAGAAATTTGTAAACAAACACAGTTTTCGGATAGTAAGGGCTTATTAACGTCCCTGATGTTATGCCTGAATGCTCACCAGGGGACGACTTACAAACTAACTGATGATCTAACTTAAGCAAGTACCCATGCTTTACCTAGGATTTGAACACAGAACCTCCCGCACTGCAGACCAGCGGCGCACCAACCGACTGCGCCAATGGTAGTTTATTGAGAGAGGAAATGTCTTAAAGTGAGGACCAACTGGCTTTGAAATTATATTCTAACCTTCTTCTTTCATCAATGTGGATATTTAATTCCAGCACTTGCCAACACCGTGTCTGTTAGCGTGTTCCTTTATAAATTTGTCGAAAATTGCTTTTTTTTAAAATCGAAAACTAGATAAATTTATTTATTAACATAGATAATAGGGATTGCTGTGGTAATTAGGTTGTAAGGAGAACTTTTGATGACCATCAACTGAGCACTAAAACGTCCACGTTAGGGTCTTCATTAGTGTAAGGCTATGCTGTTCGTTACCGACGTTTAAACCTCAAGAAACAGTACTTTGTGTAATCGTTGACAATTGCTCTATATGACATGTAATATGGAATGAAATGTTTGTTTTATTATTCGGTGCTATCTTACAAAATTGCATTTAAAATAGTGTCTTTACGATTCTTCTAATGGATACTGACAATACACAAAATTTGGTGTATTCCGTTAAATTGTTTAATAGAGATGACAAACCTATCTAAATTAATTTTTGGCTGCCATTTTAAAAATCAGGGTCCAAACCCACTTAAATTATGTAGGTGTACATGGTCTTCTGTAGTATTACTGGTGAGAAAGATTTGGTGGATTGGATTGGAAAGAGCTTATATCGTCCCCCGGTGTTATGCCTGAAGGCTTATCAGGGGACTGCTTATAAACTAACTTATGGCCTAACTTAAACTAACACCCATGTCTCACCTAGGATTGAAACCCAAAACCTCCCGCACCCCATACCGGCGGCGCACCAACCAACTGCGCCACGAGAGGTTGGCAAATTTGGTGGTAATAAGTTGAAAGGTTCTGAAAATATGGCAGAAAGAACCACTTTATTACCTAACACTTAAAAAAAAAGAGCCGGAAATAGAGGATCTCTGAACACAAAATTGACGATTCTAAAAAATACCGTAAGCGCACAACATTTGGATGAATTTTCATGAATTGTTTCATAGAAATAACATAAAAATGTATCTTATTGATATCAAAACCAATAAGAAAGGCCTGCCGCACCTAAAATATGTAATATTACATGCGGTACTGTAGCACTGCTTACATGTAAAAGTTTATTACGTAGTTTTACAGATATAGCATACTAAGTAAAAATGTTTACATAGTCGCCATTCTGAAGATAAATGTCTGGTACACTTAAANTTTTACAGATATAGCATACTAAGTAAAAATGTTTACATAGTCGCCATTCTGAAGATAAATGTCTGGTACACTTAAATAATAAAAAAAATATATGACCGACTACAGTACTTCTTTGCCAAATTTGGTGTAAATAGGTTGATTTTTTTCCAAGATATGACATACAATCTTCTTTTTTTCATGTGGGAATATCTTACAAAATGACGGAGAAATGAGGTNTTTTTTTCCAAGATATGACATACAATCTTCTTTTTTTCATGTGGGAATATCTTACAAAATGACGGAGAAATGAGGTTCTGTGTAGACACATTTGATAGTTGTAATAGATACTAGTAGCATACAAAGTTAATTTCAAATTAGTTTCGTAGATTCGTAGATATAATACTGAGTTAAAATGTTAACTTTTTTTTGTCAGATTTGGAGAAAATCTTGATTTTCTCAGGAGATATGATATAACAATTGTAATTTGTGAAGTGATGCTATCTTACAAAATTGTGGACAAAATAGACTTTGAGTGGACACATTTAATGTTTATAATACATATTGCCAGGGTAGAAAGTTATGTTAGAATTAATTACATGGTTTACGATATAGCATAACTAACTAAAATAGCTATGTAGCCGCNAGGGTAGAAAGTTATGTTAGAATTAATTACATGGTTTACGATATAGCATAACTAACTAAAATAGCTATGTAGCCGGTATTTTTATAAGTGTCTCAACTGCTTAAAAAATACTAGCTTACATCACCTGCCACAGCACTACTGGCTTGAAAAATTTGGGAGGAATCGGTCAATTGTTTCGCGAGACATGACGTAAAAATGGTATTTTAAGCGTGTGATGCTATCTTACAAAATTGCGAGAAAAGAAAGGTTCCGTGTAAACACGTTTGATAGTTGAATTATAAATAGCCAGCATGCAAAGTAATGTTGAAATGTTTACATGGTTTCGACGATATAGCATACAAAGCTAAAACATATGGCCGCTATTTCTAAAATAAATGTCTGTCAACTTAAAACATACTNCTAAAATAAATGTCTGTCAACTTAAAACATACTAGTTTACATCACTGGACGCACTTCTATTTGTTTGCTAAATTAGGTAGTAATAGATCAAATGTTTCCAGAGAAGTGACAATAAAAATCTCATTTATTTATGTGGCAATATCTTACACAATAGTTGCTTGTTGGCATATATGATTGTAATATACACGAAAAGGAACATCTGNATTTATGTGGCAATATCTTACACAATAGTTGCTTGTTGGCATATATGATTGTAATATACACGAAAAGGAACATCTGGTGTAAGTGGAATGACAAAGCAGAAACAGTTTGTTGCCCAGTGGGATCTGGCATACCATGAGTTACTGCAGATAACCTACTTTAATAGAGAAATTTCTCAATCAGTATTAACATGTGATTCATATAAACACTCTGAAATCCATAAAAATGAGACAGAGCACACCAAAAAAATGATAGTGACTGTAGTTAAGTATATATTGAAAAGAGAAAACCCCTTTTAAGTATCTGGCAACACATCAGTACACAATTGTGTTGCAATGGCTGCTAAGGCAAAAAAAATTGTTGAATGTATGCAAATTAGGCATTGAAATTTACGAAGAATACAGAAATACCAGGTATGTTGAAAATTCTGAACGTACCTCAGACACAAATACATTGCACGAAGTTACCCACGTTTGGTACTCAATATAAATGAGTGAAAAAGCAAAAGAATTGCTGAATAGAAAGTGTTTTAAGACTCCCAGGAACCAGAGCAGTTCAGATAGCTCAAGTTCGTTCGTGGGTATGAACTGGCACGTGTGTTTCAGTTTGAATTATCAGACGTTTCAATGCTTCTTGATGAGAATGGGCTCCTTGTTAAAAAAAAAAAAAGGACTCTTGAGAAAAGAGCCAAATTACTGCCAGATAAAAGTGCTTGTTTCTTCATGGATGTTATAAACTGTTTAATAAAGGTAGTAACAAAGGAAAATAAAACGTTTGGTGATGTTGCCACTGGCTACTCGACATTTACATCATCACTCTCTACTGGTACTTCCAGTATAGACCATGTTTTTGATAGTTACCAAGAGTTTTCTCTTAAAGACTCTGAATGTCTGTCAAGGCAAATAAATAATGTCATTGTTTTTTTATAAAAATTTCATCTGAAGTAAATATACCGATTCAAATAGACACTTTTTGGCCCTCATCAACAAACAAATTGTTACTTCAGAAGCATTGAACAACTAGTCTACAATCTCTGATAAAGACTAGCCCAACTAGCTGCATGCTAGTAAGCTGCATGTGTTAAATGCATTCTCTGTTTCCCCGAATAAAATTAGTGTCAACTGCGTGGCTGTCCAAAANCTTGAGAAAAGAGCCAAATTACTGCCAGATAAAAGTGCTTGTTTCTTCATGGATGTTATAAACTGTTTAATAAAGTAACAAAGGAAAATAAAACGTTTGGTGATGTTGCCACTGGCTACTCGACATTTACATCATCACTCTCTACTGGTACTTCCAGTATAGACCATGTTTTTGATAGTTACCAAGAGTTTTCTCTTAAAGACTCTGAATGTCTGTCAAGGCAAATAAATAATGTCATTGTTTTTTATAAAAATTTCATCTGAAGTAAATATACCGATTCAAATAGACACTTTTTGGCCCTCATCAACAAACAAATTGTTACTTCAGAAGCATTGAACAACTAGTCTACAATCTCTGATAAAGACTAGCCCAACTAGTAAGCTGCATGTGTTAAATGCATTCTCTGTTTCCCCGAATAAAATTAGTGTCAACTGCGTGGCTGTCCAAAANCTAGTAAGCTGCATGTGTTAAATGCATTCTCTGTTTCCCCGAATAAAATTAGTGTCAACTGCGTGGCTGTCCAAAATGGCAATGAAAAACCAAACCTGCCATAATAGAATAAGCCGACTTCGGAATGATGATGCAGCAAATAAAGGGGCTAAAGAAAATCGTGTTCGTCAGTGCTGACACTGACATCTTCGTCCTGACCCTATTTCACTGGAAATCGTTCTAGACTCTAGGAGTGAATGAAGTGTGGCGAAGTACTGACGTTAGTGACACAACAATAAACATTCCAATTCACACGTTAGCTGAAAAACTAGGAAAATACATGTGCCAAGCATTACCAGCGCCTCATACTCTTGCTGGTGCTGACTATACGAGCAATCTCGGCACCAAGAAAGCTACAGTTGACTGTAATCCTATGCAGTATTTAAGACTTTGGCATGTCCGTATTATCTACAAAGTGCGACAGAATCATGTGACTTGTCGAACAATACTTAGTGCAATTGTTGAAGAAAGGCTCGTGTTGCAAGACAATTGATGAGTTCAGCCTATGGACGTACCTCCTCGGGAAAAATATTTCTCTCGATGACCTACCCCATACAGGTGAAAGCGCACATGGGAACCTTCTTCGTGCTTTCTTCCACACATACTCAATGATACACTGCCTTGATGAAGCACAAGTGACGTTAGATCCACTTAAGTTTGGCATTGGAATGACAGATATTGTTCCACTGCCATCAAAGCTCATTTATGAAATACCAGATGACTGCATTGGGGCATGTACATGCATGAAGTGCGCTACGTCATGTTGTGTGTGTAGGAATGCTAAAGTTCTATTTTGTGTGTTTTGAAAATACATTGGTGTTGAATTTGACCAATCTATTGCAGGAACCCATTTAAATGCAATATGAAATATACACATATGTGCTCAAGAAATACAAAAATTATATNCCAATCTATTGCAGGAACCCATTTAAATGCAATATGAAATATACACATATGTGCTCAAGAAATACAAAAATTATAGTTAACTTAAAACAATATTGGATATGGCCTTTTACATTTATAAACAAAGCTGTTTAAATGGTATAACATTGGCACTACTTTGTCTGTAGAACAAATTACAAACAAATTATTAAGGGCATTAAAGAATGTATTTACGGGATACCAATAACATTAAGTTAATTTTACAAACCGTGTTTGTTTAGTACAATTATTNCATTAAAGAATGTATTTACGGGATACCAATAACATTAAGTTAATTTTACAAACCGTGTTTGTTTAGTACAATTATTTTTTGCTGTTAATGATATTACATAAAGAGAATCTTTGCACACAATTAAAGTAAAATTGTACTTTACTAAGCATAACATTTGAGATCTTAAAAAATTATTTAAATAAAATTTGTAGACAATTTTTTGCTCAACAATTTTTGCCTAAAACGTTTTCGATAAATATTACCATTCTCGCTAAAAAAAAATAAAATTTAATTTAAGAGAAAGCGATTTGAGTGATGACGACCATCTCGAATTACATCATACCGAGAAAACATACNTTTTTTGGCTTCTTATACGCCCAAGTAACTAGAGAAGAAATAGTGTTCTCTATATATACACTTGCACACAGAAGTGCTGTCAGCAACAGGACTATATAAACGTGAATCTTGTCCAAGAGTGTCACAGGTGGAGGAAGAACTGTCGTCCTTCGGTTTCTGTGAAGATTCTTTATCTTTAACCGCATTGACGTTTGAATCATCCTCGGGGAATTGTTTTTTCTTGTAGTTACAGCGACCTGGTTTGTGTGGCTCATAAAACTGCTGGCACTTTTGTTCAATACCATATATTTTGTTAGTGGATGCATGCCCCATCCAACTNTGTGTGGCTCATAAAACTGCTGGCACTTTTGTTCAATACCATATATTTTGTTAGTGGATGCATGCCCCATCCAACTCTGCGAAAGGGTTGGGTTTAGTGAGACATGCTAAATAAGAGTATTCTCCAGGCTTTACTTAAGCCTTCCAAGATTGTATTTACCCCTTCACTTTCAGGTAAAATTGAGCGTAAAGTATTTGCGGCCTCCTTAAAACACTCTCACACACAGAAAGAGCCTCCTCTGTTTCTTGAAAACGATTAAACATACTCAGTTGTAACTGAGCACGAAACCTTGAAGAGATAAACCATTCAAAATGTTAGCGTGGTGGACATCAAAAGAATAATATTCTGAAATGGCACAACTGGTCCGTTTACTAAGCGGGCCTTGAGTAAAAGGGTAAATAAGCTCGAGAAACTGTACCTCTGACACTGTTTTACTGCGATACAGTTTGACAACTATCAAAAACTATCAAAACTTTGNAGCTCGAGAAACTGTACCTCTGACACTGTTTTACTGCGATACAGTTTGACAACTATCAAAAACTATCAAAACTTTGAAAAATACAACCCACCAATTGCTGTAAAATTACACAGCATGTTCTCAAGTGGATGTGTGAGTTTCCCAAATACAGCNAAAAATACAACCCACCAATTGCTGTAAAATTACACAGCATGTTCTCAAGTGGATGTGTGAGTTTCCCAAATACAGCAGCACACATGGGTGTTGAGGAAGATGACACGTGCACAGGTGCACTGAAAACCATGTTGGGATGTAGGGCAGCTGAGTTGAAAACAGTTAAACCAGCATGACGACAAGTGGATGAATTGGCGGATGCAAGTGGAAGCGTTGCTAACTAGGTTAACTGGAATTGATTGTGGTAATGGGATGGATGTGGATGGTGCACTGACATTAAAACTAGCATATTGTTGGGAAGTGGTGGGAACATCTTCGCTGCTTGAATTATCAACACTGAAGGAAAATAATTCCACATTTGAGATGGCATCAAAAATAGATTGAGCCTGACCCACAATGCTCTCTAAAGAGGTAAACTGAATACGAGACAACTGATCAACAAATTTAATCAAGGCATTTTAAGCACGTCCCTTAAGGTGTACTAATGTTTTCTTTAACCTAAGGTATGCAGAAGAAGAGGCATCATCACCTACATTATCGAACCACGCCAGCAGTGAAATTATTTTAGTTGTGCAGGCACGATAAACTGCCTCGAGGTCAATATCAATGAGGCATTCAAGATTAATAGGCACATTAGAATTTATAGCCGCACGTAATGAACTTATAAAAGAAGCGACAGTATTTTTGGGACATGTAGNTTAATAGGCACATTAGAATTTATAGCCGCACGTAATGAACTTATAAAAGAAGCGACAGTATTTTTGGGACATGTAGACCTCGAATGGTGCACTGATACATGCATTCATCTTAATGAAAGAGTTCTGGCACAATTGAAAATGCCATAGTGCCAAAACTATAAAAAAATTAAACGAAGACGCCCAAAAGAAACAAAAATCTTACTTAAATATTTTCTCACCATCACAAGCGCATGTCNAAAAAAATTAAACGAAGACGCCCAAAAGAAACAAAAATCTTACTTAAATATTTTCTCACCATCACAAGCGCATGTCCAAATCACAGCCCCAAAGAGTGAGAAACGTGCAACATGCATGCAAAAGAGAATACTCAATTTCATAACCAGGAACCACCAGCTACCGCTACCACTTTTGTAACGCCACCTTCGTGGCAGGGTCGGGAACCCCTCAAAGAGTTCATTCTCTGCAACGAGATGGCAGACAAAGGAAGGTGGGGATCGAAATTCCTTGATTATATAGAAGAGCTCTACAGGAAAATAGAGAAAAATTAAAGCTTGAGAGTGTGACGTTCTAGTTCAGCATTTACAAAAAAATGGAATAAATATGCTTGTTAAATTAAATTATTAAAAATCAGTATAGTTGGAGCAGACATAAGCGACAAAATTGCTCCTATATTAAGTTACATAATTATTTATTTCCATTATTTTCCTTTTGGTAACCAGGATAAACAGAAACTGGAATGAGTAACTTGGTAAATGAAAACAGCTTTAACATGAATAATTGGGGAAGAGTAAAATAAAAATAAAGGAGCGTCTTTAAAATATTGAGAGCACTCTTATGAAATTTGAAGATAGGTATGAATTTAATTCGTTAGTAATGATTTTATATTAATACTATTATTTTTTTTATTACAAAATAAGACATTTTTAAAAGGTTGTAGTATAACGATATCCAGACATGCATGCGATGTAGCATTACCGATAAACCCATCAGAAAATAAAAGAAAAAATTAAGTAGAATGTTTATGATGCGGCCGAGAGACATTGATGAACGTGACACGGTGAGAACACCATCCCTAGAATCGGGCAAACAGCTCAGCTCACATCAGAGCATCAGAAAGATAGGCCTGTCTCGCGAGCAATAGGAAAAGAGGGCTGACAATGGGAGAGGGGGGAGGTCTATGCAATTTGCGCTGGCGAGTGGCGCGGTTTTCATGTGACTTTTGGTGAGGGGATAATAGAAGGCAAGTAACTGGGTAGATGCTAGTTGGAGAGGGGAAGGGGTGGTGCGGCGATGGGGCTTTGGGGAAGGTATTTGTGCACAGAGAAATCTAATCGGAGGAACCCATCTGCTGTTAGAGAGGTATCTCTGCTAGTAATTTGACCCTGGAAATCTTTGAACTGATCGCGTGTCTGGTCTTTGAGTAACGGCTGCAGCAACAACTCATCAATAATGACTGCAGCGTGGCGTATTGCCTCGCTGACAGTTTAGCTCGATGAAACTACGGCAAGAGTCACAACCAGGTATACAACTGACCATATTACGACCGGCCATATTTGACCGTAATTGTTGTCGTGATCATTAATGAAAAGGGAACTTCTGTGGGCGGCAAATGCTCTTAGAGCTAAGCAAATACATTGTGCTTGTCAGGAGAATTAAAAACACGCGAATTCCAAACGCATCGATAATTAAAAAAAACCATATGTATTATTTTCTCGTCAATATTTTGGAATTCTGAGATATGCTCACTCCCAAATAGGAGCGTGTTGCGCAGAGAAATCTGCGAGCGAAATGTGTTAGCGCGCGTATTTCTTGATATTTCAAGATCCGGGCAAAGATTTGGTTACAGTCCAAATGAGACCTCTTCTTTAAGTGTTCCAATTATTTGTGGTAGTCCATATGCAACACATCTCAATTTTTCATTCAGCACTGCAATTCGGGATTTTACTTGTATTNAATTATTTGTGGTAGTCCATATGCAACACATCTCAATTTTTCATTCAGCACTGCAATTCGGGATTTTACTTGTATTACAACTATGTAATTGCACCATAGAAAAAAAATGTTAAATGCGTAAAACAGTAATTATTAATAATATTATCAGACGTGGTGTTTGACTACTATGAATGAAGAATTCAAAAATACAGAGTGCAATGAAACAAGCACCACACATTCCAACTAAATAAGATAATCGCCTAGAAAATTTTCCATAGTATTATTTCAAAGCATACCATAAACTCGTCCACTTCCATAATATTTTTAATCATTTCTTTCCAAGTNTTGATGTGATGTGTTCCGTCCAATGCTGTATGTAACAAAACAAATACTGTCAAGCCATACATTTTAGATTATTTTGCAACCATCCAATGTACCGTAAAAAGCTTACTTTCTTTAGAATGTAATATAAGTATTTACTCTTATTCTATCCCCATCTGTGTCGCAAATTAATTATTTACTATTAGTTTTGGAATAAGATGTATATGCTCCTGATCTGAACATCTTTTTGAGTCGTAAGGTTAGGCCAAGAAGAATTTGGAGATTTCTTCCTGGCGGGGAAAGAGTCTTTCATGACAAAAATGCGCACAGTTCAATGTTATCACAGATTTTTGTTTGCGTTTATATCATACATGTTTACACAAGTTGCATTGCAGTTATAGCATACTTCACGAAAACTTTACTTTTATAGCGATAACCGACGTTTTACTGCCTATGAGTGAAGTGGGCTGCGTAGGTGAGTGGTGTAGCAAAANTTGATGTGATGTGTTCCGTCCAATGCTGTATGTAACAAAACAAATACTGTCAAGCCATACATTTTAGATTATTTTACAACCATCCAATGTACCGTAAAAAGCTTACTTTCTTTAGAATGTAATATAAGTATTTACTCTTATTATATCCCCATCTGTGTCGCAAATTAATTATTTACTATTAGTTTTGGAATAAGATGTATATGCTCCTAATCTGAACATCTTTTTGAGTCGTAAGGTTAGGCCAAGAAGAATTACCTCTAAAGAAGGACCGCCCCTTTCTCAGATTCATGACAAAAATGCGCACAGTTCAATGTTATCACAGATTTTTTGTTTGCGTTTATATCATACATGTTTACACAAGTTGCATTGCAGTTATAGCATACTTCACGAAAACTTTACTTTTATAGCGATAACCGACGTTTTACTGCCTATGAGTGAAGTGGGCTGCGTAGGTGAGTGGTGTAGCAAAACCACGAACAGGAACATTAATCTATTGATTAACGTAGTGGCGTGCCTTCTCTCCTGTCCAAATAGTTGACAGATAGGTCAGCACTTGGGTTAGGAAGGATAGCACATCCACTGTCCGTATTCAGAGTGGCCGTTTGCTTGGAATCATCCAGTGGACAGGTATACATGAATGAAGGAAATCGTGGTAACGGTTAGGGCCGTACAATGCACATACAAATATAAGAAATCGTTAGGCAAATTTTCTTTAGGGAAGAAATAATTATGGAGAAAGGAAGCAACAATAACCCTTCTGTGAGAAAACGAATCAGACAGCGAAGGAATGGTTAACATATTAAAGCATAGTTTTGCTCTGAAAACTATAAGCAGGATCTATTATTTGCAGATGAGAACAGTGGAGACGTCAACAAACATGAGTGGAGTGAATGTTTCGAGCAATACAACATAGTGTCTACGCCAGTGTATTAAATATTTCAACCACCTCCACGAAAAATGTTTCCTTTATAACATCATGTGCTTATGTGTTACAGATAGTAAAATGCAATACAATAAAAAAATTACTATATTTAAAATCCACCTTTTTTGAAATTTTTTTAGAGTACAAAAAATTATAGACTTATTTTTAATTTCTACTATAAATTCTATTTTGTTGGCGGAAAACCAATGGACAGCATATTATATAATATTTACGTCATATTGATTATAACATATTATTTTAAGAAGCGAAGGGTTTAAAATTTACATTAGAAAATTATTTTCTTCGTCAAATATTATTTTAAGGATCGATTTTAAAACACATTCTAATTATAAAACATTTATCCTAAAGTAAAGAGCGGCACAAATGTAAAATTTGTTACAAATAAACTGATTTCATTACTTCATAACATGTAAAGACTGAGGAAAAATTTCACTATTTTATTCGGGCGACTACAGAGGTGGTAACAGGAAGAGAAACCATACCATAAAGATATCAGAAAGCATTACAATCTATACCCTATGACCTGTCAGAGCGAAAAATGTAAAAAATAAAATTTTTTACTGCAATATTTTGGAGGAAAAACCATAAATTCAAGATGGTAGGGTTACATCCGCCTTAAGTAAATAAATTTCTCTTCCCTGCCGTGGTGTATGTGGACTTTCCAGCATTTCTTATTTACGGTTATTTGTAAACCGAACTATTATTAATAAAATTGACGTACAATACTATTTTAATTTCATTCTGAACTGTTGCCTTTTACTTTACTCGTATACTTCGTGTTATGGAGAAGAACCGTCATTAATAAATCTTTCTGTAAAATTGTTTTAATAAAATTTTATTTTACACTAAGCATACTTATGCACAATTTAGGATTATGGACAACAAATTCTGTGAAAAACTTTGTCGGTACAGTGTTCGATACGAAAAATAAAAATCAAACAAAACAATTAGTTACTTGGATATGCAGATATTTCAGGGTGTGAAGAATTGCAAATGATCAGAATGATAATAAACAATTCACAAGTGCTTATAAACAACATAAGTAAATAAATATATCATATTGGCAATTTTGCCAAGTTCTAGTTTTTGACCCAGTCTATATCTTATGTAGGCAATTAGGCATGTTAATGTGCAGAAGTTTAAATGAACATGACAAGAATCTGATCATCGTTTATAATTAAAAATAGTGGCATACGTTGCAAATTTATTGAGTCTGATATTTAACACAGCCGAAAATATCAAATAACATATCTGTAGCTCTTAGACAAATTAATCTTTCACACAATGGCTTGCTTTATCTTGGGAAAAAAACCGAAATTATGTCAAATTATATTTTCTTTCATATCAGCATTTCTAAAGAATTAAAAAAAAAAAAAGTACCGCGAATTGAGGAACAAAAAATATACGTATAACATACGTGTGTAGTTATCACTGAAATTTACGTATTTATGTAAAATGTAATAGCACTACCAAAAGGAAGTCAAATTACTGGTATACTGTAAGCAAATTTATTGTACGTGCTGATAACGACAATTTCGTTTCCCATTTAAGATTTTAAAAATGGTGCTCAATTCTTCGCTCTGTTAACCAAGCAAACAATAACACACGCACACACACACATATTAATATATACTATATATATATTGTCACACAGCGGGCAACATGATAAAATATCACGTTGGTACGTCAAAACTTTTGATGGTTAGTGAGTAAATTATTTGTACACACAANGATAAAATATCACGTTGGTACGTCAAAACTTTTGATGGTTAGATGTATTAATACTATAAAAGTATTAATACATTGTGTGTACAAATAATTTACTCACTACACAATTACATTTTAAGTCTAATGTACCTGAGATATGTCTTCACTGCAAACGGTGATTTCTCTCTCCCATGATGTCGTTCCAAACAGAGAACGCGGTACGTCCAGAAATGTCGGCTTCCTTTCGCCAAGTGTAAAATTTTCTATTTAAAAAAAAAAAGTGTTTTTATTTTAAATATGCAAACACGAAATGACAAATTTCTCCTGTGAAGACAACTCTGAATGGTTTGTAAACCAACAAACGCCTTTCCGCCCCGAGACTTCGTTCGATAACGTTATCTACAAACTGTCTTTTAAGATCCTGGAAGCGACTTTCGTTATCTTCACATACGCGTGAAAAATGTTGTTATCAACAAGTTGACCGCCATTATTGACAATATCTTTAAGAGTCAGTTCAGGCCTACAATAGCGTTCCTACTGTATTCAGTAGGATACGGAGCGTCTATCGGCGCTTCGTCCTTTATTAATGTGATGCGTATTTTAGATAACTGAGAAGTGAATTTTTTGAGGACTTTGTGAAGTATCATATATATTTTTAAAAGTTATACGGAGATGAAGTTTGGTGGGGCTTCCAGATGTCTCACAATAGCCCTTCCTTTTGTTGACCTTTATAAAAAGTAGCATAACTATTTAAAAATTTTAAAGTATTTTTACTTTGTTATAGTTGTATTGCCAGCATACGTATTTACTTTTTAAATAAACCATTTAAATAATTTCGTGAAATTTTTTTATTTAGGTTTATTTTTCACACTACAGAGTTTGTATAACTGTGTTTTGTTGTGCGACAGAACTGTACGCATACAAGTTCACTTTCTTGACATTAAGCTTTAATCTTTTATGTTAAATAAAAATGGGAATGTAAGTTTCTACTATTTATTACATTGCTGAAAAATATTTGCTTGAGATACTAATAAATTGTTGGAATTCTTTTTTATACATCATTTAGATTAAGATATACGCGAAAAAATCCATTGTTCTCCAGCACAAATAATTTGCGTTTGCTAATGAAATTGCATTGTTCTACTTCAACCTTCTTAAACCCACTTTAATTTACAGTTTTATGTGATGAATACCAGGAATGTTTTGATAAGTACTGTACTTAAATCGACTAAACTTTTGTTTAGTTGTCATAACCAATGAAATGTTGGCTTCATGTCCAGCTATAGAAATATGAACCATCCATAGCCTTAAACAGTAGCGCGGATTACGAAGGAGTTACCCAAAAAAGAAGATCATTGGGCACTGTGCCTTGCAGTGTACAGTACAGACCAAAAATAGCCTTTCTATACGTTGTGCCGATACGTACACGAACGTTACCACTGAGGCTGAATGGGCTAATGTAATTCCCTCCTTTTCCTGATTGAATATTTTACTCTTTTATTCTCAGTGTCTGGTAACCCTAAACTTGGGTAATCAGAAATATAGTCTATTAGCAGTATATTCATACATTTTGGATGAAACCTTATAATATATACCCTATGAATAACGTGTTTGGTTGTTTCCTAAATATGCCATATATCATAAGCGTTTTATAGTTTGGTTGACTTTAAAGTATATTATTTTTGGTTAATTGTATTTTAATTTTAATTTTACCTATAAATTGCAATATTAAATTTCTAATTAGTATGAATAAAATCAAAGGAAATATGAGTGTTGGAAATACCTAGTAAGAAATGGTTTTGATGCAAAATATATTAAACTGTGTGCGTACAATAAAGGCGCGTTCTCCTTTGGTGCAGTTTTCTAGCCTTCGTATACCTCTGTTTGCATGAGACGCAGAAATAGCCTGAAAGTGGAACTTCAGGAAGGCTTCAGACAGTAGAAGTTACCATAACTGGACTATAGTATAATATTGTTTCGCGCTCGCTGCTTTGCATCACCTCCCTTGACTTGTCCGCGCGAACGAGAGGAGGAATGTTTGAAGGTCACGCAGGTAACCCGAGAATGGGTGTCGACGATATCAAAGGTCAGCTTCCGCGTGCCGCTGCGATAATCATTTTGCAACGCGTGCGCTCCTGACCTTGGATGTATAAATATATGCTTTTGTCTGAGAGCATTTTCTGGTTTAATGCCCTAGTTTCTCTCGGCGTGACTCGGGGTGCGGTGAACTTCCCAGATCAGGGCCAGCGACTATTTAAGGCCTCAGAGCCGACAGTTTATGAGAGTGGTGAATTTGGGCGGTTGTGCTACCTTAAGCGATAGACGATGAGCCAGAATAGAAACGAGTGACGACGGCAGTTACCAGCAGTAGTAAAACCTGAGACTGCGAGCATCGGTGCAGTGAAGATAGACTGGCATGCGGTGCTATTGGACTGGATATGTGTAAGACATTTCAAACGATAGCAACAGACAGACTGAACATGTGTTAATTATGAGTGTGAGTTAATTAAGTATAACCAAACAGAGACATTGACGAGGAATTTTATTAGAGCTGAGGTACAAATTTAATATTGCGCTCACTGAGGAATAGAAAGCGTAATATTGGAGATAGATAATTCAATGTTAATAATAGCTGCGTGAATAAATTAAAAATCGCATTTAATTATATTATTTTTATTAAGACCTCCATCCCTCAAAAACTCGGATTCACCCCTCTGGCGTCTTGTAACATTATTTTACTTAGTTTGAGTGCTGCTTACACCAAAATATTCATTGTGGGGCGGGCGGATACCATGAAGCTGCTGGCATTGACTTTGACCCTTGCTAATTTACTTCATTAGTCGGATAAGATGAGCAGTTATAACAATAAAACCAAATACTATAAAACATGTTGATATGTCTGCCTCTTCGATAAATGTACTTACGAAAGAAACAACATTGACAGATATCTTACATTATTTCTGAGAATATTCAACTGTTAGTTTTTCACAACCACAGAACCAAATACTGTAAACATTATAAGTCCGTCATTTAGATAAATCCACCTTCGAATAAAAACAAAATTTACCCGCTTCTGTCATTATTTGTTAGAATATGCAACTACTTGTTCATGACTACAAGATGTGTCTGCCACGTGTTATTTTATGTAACCAAGGATATCACAATATAAGTGTTGTTCATAATGTCTTATCAAATGCAACAACTTTGCAGTGTGTGCAGTTTTATTTGAGTTATACAGTTAACAGATTATTTAACACATTTTAAAATAAAGCGCTTACATGAGAAGGAATCATTTGTTTTCAATGAGTAGATGACAACAGAGGAATGCCAGCATTACACGACTATAAAGAAAGAAAAATAAAAATGTGTAAATATAAATATTCTGCTACTAAGCTGATTCTTTACTTAGGCTTGAGTGCTTTTTATCACCCTAACCGCAGTATTAAAAGTCAAGGAGAACAGTTAATACTGAAATATTGTCAGAGGTCTTCAAAAATTAGTGTTGAAATACATTATTTGCAAATTCTGCTTAGATGTGGAAACTAATATAGAACCGCTACGTGCACGGATATATCAGATGTATGAAAGCTATCAGTCAGTTTAAGTCACAACAGATCAACAAAAACAGTTTTTTTCCACCATTGCACCAAGCTGACAGAAAACATTCAAGGTAAGTAAACCAAGGAGAAACGAGAACGCAGCAAAGTGATTCAAGTATAGAAGCAAGAAGTTACCAGTATAATCAATGAGCCTACTTTCATCTACAAGGAAACAAATAACTTTTATGAGTTTCTAAAAGGCCAGAATGTAGATGGGTGTTGACATTTAGTTGACAGCGTTATCGTTAGAGATGTAACCAAAAACCAATACAATAATAAGGAGACAATTACGAATACACACGTGCCTTAACCAGGATTCAAACTCGGAACGCTTCGTACTGTAAGCTGGCGTGCAATCAACTGCATTCGGAACATCAACTTCGGTTGAAATCAGTTTAAGGTTTTGGTAATATTTACAGGGAGATCACTTTGAAAACAAGTCTGTGAATCATTCAAAACTTGCAAGTTTGCATAACCTATCATATCACTTCTTACTTGTGTGCAGAATTGAGTGGAAATAAATTGACTGGTTGTGCAAAAGTTTCTTTAAAAATTCTTAAATGGAACATATTGCAAAAATATGAAAAATCCAAGATGGTGGGGCCTGATTCCTCTTAACAGTGGACGCGACCAGCACGACAAGTGTTTGTTTTTGACGGTGTGCGTCGCGGAGGAGAGCGGCTGTGGAACCCTCTGGCGGCGGTTTGCGGCACTAATCAACCCGACCGGGCCGCCATGATGACCAGAGGGTGGCAATGGTGCGAAGGGGGAGATGGAGAGAGAGAGAGAGCGGCTGCAATCATCCCAGGGGTAATGTCTCAATCGGCCAATAATGTGCCGGGGGAGAGAAGACCGCCGCGCGGGTTGCAGCCCTGCGCAGGAGATGATCACACTGTTTTGGCGCCCTCCCCGTGCGCTTGCCGCTCGAGCAGCGGTGTGTTCATTTACAGCTGTGCTCGGCGTTCACGCCCACCTTCTAACACCGTTCATACATACAGACATCCATCTTAGATTTTTCCTTTCAATTTTTCGTTATCAAACTTCATGATCTGACATAAAAAATAAAAACGTGACATGGCGTAGAGGACTTTTTGTACGGAATCAGATATATCAATAATAGTTTTCTGTCCACGGCTTTGCCCGCATGTACTACACCTTTTTACTTTCTTCAGGGATGAATAAAAAAAATCATGAAACTGGTTTTTAGGTTTTAATTTTTTTAACCCAGGACATAACGATGTCTCATCATGTTAATAANGGGGGGGGGGGGACCACCTTACTCTTTTACACCTTTTCAGAGGTGTAACTATGAAAAAGTTTAAACGTATTTTTTGGCATGTATATAGGAACCTAGGTATGTTTTTAAAACAAAGAGCATAACGAATTCGCATAGGGCAAATAAGCTACGAAGGAGTCCTCGATAACAAATTTGACCTATTTTCACTTTCTTAGGAGGCAAATTTTGAATAATCCTTTCTTAGTGGGTGCGTAAGCCCAAGGGGAAGCCATCCGTAATGTTCATACTTTTACGTCCAGCTATTTCAGCTGTGCGTTAATGAATGAGTGAGTCAGTCAATGGGTTCACTTTATCTTGTACATAGAGATTTTTCCGCTTGGGACAGAGATTATCAAACAGTGAGGCAACCTTTGATTGCCTTTGATGTAAAGCAAATCACCGGAGAAAAAAAATGGATTTCGTAATAACTGTTAAGATGTTCCTGTGCCTTGACAAGCTTGGTTTTTAAATATTGAATCTGGAAATTAAGTTATGGAGGAATCTACGTAAATACAATATGATGGCGATTCACTTTAAATGCAGTGAAAATGAATACTATGGAAGTAATGAATCGTTAGTTTTTTTGGCGATAGTTTACTGAAATGATGCCAGGTAGCTCTGTAATCACCCCTGTTTGCCCGTGGTGCCATCCGATGGTGAGCCTAGCAAGTTACACTAATCATCGCTTCTCTTTTCAAAATAATCGAACATTTTGACAACTTAAGCGTGTGAGGGTGGAAGGGGAAGAAAATAAACTGTGACTAAGCGAAAGATGGGTCCATGTGCAAACAAGCGTTTATAGCTACCTTGTCTATATGAAAAGTAAAGCTAGATCTCATTCTTAGTTTTCTTGCCACAGGAGCTACCCTCTTCAACTTATCTACATGGTATCAAAGTCATATATATCAAAAGTCATACGGACGCTCCCAGTGTCATCTCTCAGCACATAAAGGAAACATCAGACCGTCCCCTTCACATTGACGTGTCGAATGCGAGCTCGCTACCCCCTCTCCCCCTTAAACCGAGAGTTGCGAGCGCCATCCAAACCATAACACCGGACATACTGACAAGAGTGTGGAACGAATTTGAGTATCGCGTAGATGTCGTTCGGGCCGCTCGTGGTGGTCACATTGAACATTTATGAATGTATGGTTAACAAATTTCATGGTTCCACGGTTCATTTGGTTGGTCAATGAAGGCTGTAGGTTTTTTGGTTTTAATATTATAGACCTTCAAATTTTGGGTATTTTTTTATACTCACTCTGTATGTTTGAGAAACCACTTTTGGAACAGGTTTTTGATAAATTGAAATTTTTTGAAACAATTTTTTTATCTCACAGCGCTCCATGCTAACTAATTTTTTAGTAACCGCAGTTTCATATTCCCTAAAATATAATATACAAAATTAATTTTTCGGAAGACATTGTCAAAAATGGCGAGTGATTATAATTTTCCCATTTTTTTCAGTACTTTGTTTGGTTGAAATTATTAAAATATTCGCAGATAAATTATACATAACATAATAAGTACATCTAAGCCACCATTTTGAAAATAATAACACAAAATATTTACATTTTTCAGTTTTCTGTGCGTATCAAGTTATCTTTTTGTACATTAAATTAAATTATATCTCTTGAGTTCATAGAAACATATGTCAGTTATATATTTTTTCAGGTGGTTATACATATAGGCTAATAAGTTTCTACCTTCAGCCGTTGGTTGTGCATCTTTCTGCATATAAAAATAAACACTGTAATGTGACTTTCAACTGGTGTTTACATTAGTTGGCTGCATACTCATCAAATAAAAAAAATACAAGTATTGTAATTGACACTTTAAACGTGTACACGTTAATTTGAGGAAATACTCGTAATATTGGTTGGTGAATACTGATTGATAAACACAATTATTTTGCTGTTTAGATAAAAATTATTTTTAATTATGGTCAACCCTTCCTAGGTCATAAAAAGTTTGCTTAAAACAATTAACAGAATAGCAAAAGAGTTAAACATGATACTTTCTTCCGCTATAAAAAATAATACCAAGCCGTTTAGAACGTTCGCATTTAAAAATTGTGAATAGCCAAAATACTCGCCCTTTATAAGCGCCATGCTCATAGAAATGCACGTTTTTAGAGAATACGGTGTATACTTTTTCATAAAGAAGACAACGTGCCTTAAACCATTGTTAAATTTCTTAAGAATTATGTTCAACAACATTTAGGAGTATAAGCAAAGAAAATGGTTTGCTAGGTTTAAATGTTTTGAATTTAAATGGGTTCGTATTTTGCATTTTTCTTTTCACTAGAATATTACAGAATCGTAATGTTCACTCGGTATGCATTGAAACTGCCAATATATTTGCAGACGTATCTAAATTGCTACTTAAAAACACTAATATTAATTGCATAAATATTTCACAAATGAACATTTTTATACAAAACTACGAACAAGTAAATGGCGGGCGTTGCCTATTGCATTAAAAAAAAAAACGATAATAATTGTGATAAAACTCAATGGCTGTACCGAATTAATTCAAATTCTTACAGAGTACTTCCACAAGAATGTTAATCACTCGACGCATGTTTCGAGAAAATTCGTTCAGCCACACAACTTTTAAAGCACTTAAGACAAGATTTTGCCTAGGCCTACTGCTTTTCTTACGAAAAAGATTACTGTCGACTTATAAAATACAAATTGTGGCACTTATATGGGCGTAACTTCACCAGAATACTAACAACACAATACCTAGCTAATACTAATGTATTTACTGAAACTACACCCACAATGTAATGCATAATAAATTTTTTTTCCCCAAATCACCTAACTTGAAGTTTAGTCATGGAAGCAAGTTCCAGGATTAAAATCGGTTCATACAGATTTAACCGGTCGGCCTGACGTTATAAAAAAGGCTGTTTTAACGTATTCCTAACTCTCGGATTGTTTAACGTGCAGCATGAAACATTTACATGGCGTTATTGTTTCAAAATGAATGATATACGTGCCGATGTAACAACTCAGAAATTAGCTTATGGGGAAACAGCGTAAATGCTAAATAACACGCACTATTAAAGCTCTCACTATTGTAATACATATCGCAAAAATAAGAAAACACGCTCATCCGAACCAAGAACTCATAATTACGTCACAGTTTTAATTTTGTCAAAAATTGGCGAAATCAATATTTGTGACACAAATACGAGTGCGTAGTTCAGCCGATAAGTCTGTATTGCTGTGTAAGGTCAATAGCTAGTTGGGTCTAGCGGTACTTTTGGAATTTACTAAAAATAAAAAAAATATAAACAAGCCGGGAAACTTAAGAGTACAATATTACGGGGGAAAGTTCCCTTAAGGCTAGGTATCACTTCTATTTTTAAGAGGTTCAAAACTATGCGTCGTTATGGTGTGCCAGATTGGAGCGGGAAGACTGACGAAGTTACTCGGTTCGCCACACGATGGCACTACACGAGTGACTTTGGACAGCTGTGGCCGTGACTACTGCGCATGCGCTTGTGTAAACGGCCGGGCCCACTCATTCTCCTACTTGCGTAGGTTAGTTTAAACTGCAAAAAACACTCCGCTGATCTCTCACAAGCCCCCGAAAGGCCGTGCTGTCACGAGACCAGGAACCGAAGTTCTCATAACACGTTTAGTGGATTTGTAACAAAAATGCAGCCCGACAGACTTGGGTCAAATCATTGAGCCGGCGGCAAGCTGCTGCTTATATGTTTTAGCTGGGCTCCAGGCGCGTATTTATAGCCGTTAACCGATGTTACTATCTTAATAAATTTGCGTGTAGGTGTTATCGGCGAGGGAGTGAAGTTCTCCATCAGTCTTCTGACTGGCATGTTGTAGTGTCGTGATGTCTGTAGAACACGGATGCAACTGGTATTATAGGTTCGTTTATGTTATTTTTATGTGTGGAAACACTTATTCACTGACAATCCTTAATTGGTTTAGGTAGCCCTGTTATGTTGTGATTCTATGCTAAACAATTATGGGTATAAATGTGAATGAGCAGTAAAGATAACCGTCCACAAACACGAGATCAGAGTAACCACGGTCAGGCCGGCACACAAACTATCGTGGTTCTACAGGTAAAAGGAAGCAGCACTATCTTGTGTCAGGCCGGGAAACTAACTGTTAAGATGCAGAGAAAAATGTGTACAGGTGCGTCCCATCTCTGGTATTTTTTTACACTCTCTGCTAGTAACGAACGTCAATTCTAGATTGAAAATGGGTTAGTGAGTAAAACTAATTAAGAACGNGGTGTTATCGGCGAGGGAGTGAAGTTCTCCATCAGTCTTCTGACTGGCATGTTGTAGTGTCGTGATGTCTGTAGAACACTGATGTAACTGGTATTATAGGTTCGTTTATGTTATTTTTATGTGTGGAAACACTTATTCACTGACAATCCTTAATTGGTTTAGGTAGCCCTGTTATGTTGTGATTCTATGCTAAACAATTATGGGTATAAATGTGAATGAGCAGTAAAGATAACCGTCCACAAACACGAGATCAGAGTAACCACGGTCAGGCCGGCACACAAACTATCGTGGTTCCACAGGTGAAAGGAAGCAGCACTATCTTGTGTCAGGCCGGGAAACTAACTGTTAAGATGCAGAGAAAAATGTGTACAGGTGCGTCCCATCTCTGGTATTTTTTTACATTCTCTGCTAGTAACGAACGTCAATTCTAGATTGAAAATGTGGTAGTGAGTAAAACTAATTAAGAAAGTGTTTTATAAATATGTCGCCCTAAAGCACTTTCAACAAAAATGAGTTTTATAGGTGCGTGCAGCGAATCAATAGCCAACTCCAGAAATATTGCCTCCGTCCTGGGAACCAATGTTACACACGATGAGACGTCAACGGGAGAGTGACTTATACTTCAAAAAGGAGACATTTTGACACAATCCCATTCTTCGGATACGTACAGGTCCCAAGAGCATAAGGAAGGCTCCCCTATTCGCTACTTCTGTAGAGGTGCTGCTTCTAATTGCTTTCGTGTCATGATTTTTATGGATGATTTCGACTCTTTGTGAAGCACATAACATATTGAAACCCCTCGCGTTTTTTTTAACACATAAAGCGTTAATATACGGGTAGCTGCTTGGGCAAGATGTTTTATAATTATAATAAATCATAACGTGATGTAGGTAAAATATAAATTTAGTATTGGTATCAAAGAAAGAAAATGGACATTAGCTTATAACATTAATGCTACTCATTTCTAAAACAGACCTCCACGTGACCTGGTTCATTAAATAATATTTATTTTAACAAGTAGCGAAATGAGAACAAGGCATATACTACCTATTTGAACGCGTTTTCAAGCTTTCGGTTCGTATTACTGACGTTGTTGAGCAATTTCTATATTTGATTAGAAGTGAGTTGAACCTTTTGACAAGACGGTAAACAGCTTATTATCCATATTAGAGATTATGAGGTACATTTTATGTAGCCACGTAAAAAAAAATTGTTTTTCCGTGTAATGTTTAAGGCGCGTTAGGAACAACTGAAATATAATAATACTGAATAAATATAAATTCTGAAATTTGAAGAGTTAATAAGTATAAATTTATTGAAGTAATACTTTTTGTAAAATATGATAATGTCTTTTGAGAAACTTCTTGCAAATATCCCTTGATAAAAGCTATTTTATGAACACCCAATTACGTAATTTTTGGTTACACATTAGCTTAACTCGAGGCGTCGTTCACCCTTAATTAACGTTTTTGTTTTCGACAGATTGAAAGTTTTTCGGAAGTCTTCTGTACCAAGAAGCAGCGCAGACCCTCGCTACATTTAAGATATATTGACAAATCCCTGAAAACGTGTTCTTCTCCCTTTCAAACATGGAAAGCTGAATTTTAAAAAAATCGTTAAATTTATTTNGAGTTGAACCTTTTGACAAGACGGTAAACAGCTTATTATCCATATTAGAGATTATGAGGTACATTTTATGTAGCCACGTAAAAAAAAATTGTTTTTCCGTGTAATGTTTAAGGCGCGTTAGGAACAACTAAAATATAATAATACTGAATAAATATAAATTCTGAAATTTGAAGAGTTAATAAGTATAAATTTATTGAAGTAATACTTTTTTTGTAAAATATGATGTCTTTTGAGAAACTTCTAGCAAATATCCCTTGATAAAAGCTATTTTATGAACACCCAATTACGTAATTTTTGGTTACACATTAGCTTAACTCGAGGCGTCATTCACCCTTAATTAACGTTTTTGTTTTCGACAGATTGAAAGTTTTTCGCAAGTCTTCTGTACCAAGAAGCAGCGCAGACTCTCGCTACATTTAAGATATATTGAAAAATCCCTCAAAACGTGTTCTTCTCCCTTTCAAACATCGAAAGCTGAATTTTAAAAAATCGTAAAATTAATGTTTAGGTATTTGCATTCGTAGTATTTCGAAAAAAAGAGATAGGGGAAAGGTGGCATCAATAGACCTGGTAAGTATTTTGTGTTACGTCTTAATAAATGATGCACCGACATCATTGGAAAAAATAGTGTACACTTACATAATAAAATGCTATTCTTTAGCGTCCTTATTGGATTTATAAATTCCTTTTATTTTACGGAAAAAATATTTAAATAAATGGCAAGTTGTGCATTAATAGGTATAGGGTTATATGAATGGACCATGTAGTTTCATCTATGAACCACTCTTAATATCTACGTTATTTTAATACAAATGCATTTATTTGATAAAGTAAATAATTCAAACGATAAACACGCACTGTCAACTTAAAAATTAGATGTAATTAAGAGAAACTGCTATAACATAGCTTCAGATTTTTTTTCAAATTTCACATATTTCAATTTAAATACTTATCATCAGTAACACCTTGTAGCTATAATGTAAGTTTGGTCTTAATAATAACCCTTCGTTAATAAGGGAATATCTGAAAAAATATTTAAAAAACTAATATCATTAGCAAGTTTTGCAGAATAACCTTTCCTTTCTCCTTTTCACGCCAACACAATCTATATGAAAAGNTTGCATTCGTAGTATTTCGAAAAAAAGAGATAGGGGAAAGGTGGCATCAATAGACCTGGTAAGTATTTTGTGTTACATCTTAATAAATGATGCACCAACATCATTGGAAAAAATAGTGTACACATACATAGCTTTAGTGTCCTTATTGGATTTATAAATTCCTTTTGTTTTACGGAAAAAATATTCAAATAAATGGCAAGTTGTGCATTAATAGGTATAGGGTTATATGAGTGGACCCTGTAGTTTCATCTATGAACCACTCTTAATATCTACTTTATTTTAATACAAATGCATTTATTTGATAAAGTACATAATTCAAACGATAAACACGTACTGTCAACTTAAAAATTAGATGTAATTAAGAGAAACTGCTATAACATAGCTTCAGATTTTTTTTTCAAATTTCACATATTTCAATTTAAATACTTATCATCAGTAACACCTTGTAACTATAATGTAAGTTTGGTCTTAATAATAACCCTTCGTTAATAAGGGAATAACTGAAAAATATTTAAAAAACTAATATCATTAGCAAGTTTTGCAGAATAACCTTTCCTTTCCCCTTTTCACGCCAACACAATCTATATGAAAAGACTTTTTGCTCATTCATTCGTTGCAGTTTCACAGATATCACAAAACCAAGATTATTCCACTGTACCGATTCCCTTGAGTTTTTAGGGCGTGGGTGTATACGGCCTAGTTTAGCAGATCGTTTTTTTGGGGTAGGTCTTTAGGATGCTTCGAGTGCTGCTTTGTAGGGAGAGGAGGTAAATACAGCCGCTCTTTGTGTCCCTGTTTTTATTCCTGCTTGGGAAAACAAAGCAGCTGCCTTTGGAAATTGAGATATCTGTTTCACTGGCACAAAGGGAGATATTTTCGCTGGGTGGGAATCACAGTCTTTTTTGAATAGTGATGCACGTGCCGTAAATGTCGATTCAGATTACATCATGCTGACTGAGCGTTTGATGCCTCTTCATAAATAACCTGTACCACTTTTTTACCAACAGCTTTTTTATTCTTATTAAACATTTGAGGAATTTGTATGGTTTACAGCTACCCCAGTAGCAACATACATTGTGCCAACGGTTGGACTATGGTTATCAAGGATGGCCGAACGTTGGGCTTGAACACAAATATTTAAACAACCCAACGCAATATGTCAACGAAAAATTTCTACCATGGATATTTTGTGAAATTACTTAGCACTCTCAAGAAAATGATGTCATTAAATAAAAAAAAGACACACCATGTATCCTGTAGGGCAGTCCACAAATCCAATCTCCGCCAATTTGAGAAACGGTTGGACGTCTGTCACGTTTAATGATTCTCGTCAGTCGTCGTTTGTCCCGTTCTTTCACGATCTTTTTCCGGCCGCAGCGATGTCAAAGATGTGATGTTTTACTGGATTCCTGATATTCACGGTACACTCGTGAAATGGTCGTACGCGAACATCCAAATTTTATCGCTACCTCGGAGATGCTATATTCCGTCTCTCGTGCGCCGACTATAACACCACTTTCAAACTCACTGAAATATTGATAACCTGCCATTGTAGCAGCAGTAACCGATCTAGCTGCCGACTGCATCGCGTTACTCTGATTGGTTCNTGCCATTGTAGCAGCAGTAACCGATCTAGCTGCCGACTGCATCGCGTTACTCTGATTGGTTCCATACCTCTGTTACTTGCTTACGCACGCTTATACCAGTTTTTTGGCTCTTCAGTGTATGTTGTTTCAATGTTGGAAACTCAACGGTTTGGGATTGGTATGGTATTTTATATTGTGACAGGATTCTGTAATGAACATTATGCCAACAAGTTACTACCATGCATATTTTGTGAGGTAACTTAGCACTCCCAAAAAAATGATGTCACTAAATCAGAAAAAGTAAGAATATAGTGCAAGTTCCCATTAGCAACATATGTAGGGCAACGTTGGAAAATGGTTGGGAAATGTTGTGTAAGAATCCAACATAAATTTTACTTTGGGAAAACTTTGTTTGTCAACCAAATCCAACACAATATATAAAATGAAAATTATGTTAAAACATACTATAAAATACACATATAAGAAATAATTTAGAAAAACTGTTAAAATAGAGAAAGCGGCAATTTTAATAAGTTGGTAGAACGTTGGATAAACGTGTGAAAAACAACGGTTGGTGTTTTGTAAATGTCTGTGCCTTGAGTCAACATTGTTTTCCTAACAAAACCAAACCTAATCTTCCCAGTACCAACCTACGTTGGCACTTCGTTGGAAAAGTTGGCTATATGTAGGGTTGGAGCACACACATTAATACAACGTCGGCTAAACGGAATTGCCAACAAAAGTTTCCTACCACGAAAATGTTACTATATTACTTAGCGCACTCTAAACAATGATAACTAAATCAGAAAATGTCAAAACAAATTGCAATTGTAGTTTTAGATGGTTTNACTTAGCGCACTCTAAACAATGATAACTAAATCAGAAAATGTCAAAACAAATTGCAATTGTAGTTTTAGATGGTTCAGTTTTGGTTATTAACAAGTTGGTAAACATACGGATGGTAATATGTACGTAATTTTCTCTTGGGCCAGTGTGGGGCAACCAACTTTTTATGTAATACTACAGAATACTTTCNTGGTAATATGTACGTAATTTTCTCTTGGGCCAGTGTGGGGCAACCAACTTTTTATGTAATACTACAGAATACTTTCTTGTATTTTATACAATATAAAGGAACTTCATCAGTTAGTTATATTTCATGTCAATGTTGGGAACACAACAGTTGGTAATTAGTACTAATCGTTACGTTAGGATAACATTGTGTATCAAACATTATGCCAACAATGGTAATTACCATATTTCTGTCGAAATAGAAAACCACAATTTTGAATTTTTGTTTAAATNAAACATTATGCCAACAATGGTAATTACCATATTTCTGTCGAAATAGAAAACCACAATTTTGAATTTTTGTTTAAAATCTATGTTTTTAACATAAAACCCCTGTTATATTTATAAATTTACATCGTTGGTGATGTTTTGGTTACTTGGAANAAATCTATGTTTTTAACATAAAACCCCTGTTATATTTATAAATTTACATCGTTGGTGATGTTTTGGTTACTTGGAAAACATGCTGTTGTAATTTGATATGTAAATTTCTGTTGGGACAACATTGTGTAACCAACATTATGCCAACAAAGGAAATTGCCACTTATGTGATGAAATATCACTACATTTTCGTATGATTGTTTAAATTGAATATTTTTAAAACAAACCATGTCTTATTTAATATAAGCTTCATGGTTTAGGCCCATGTCTTGTTTACTTGTCGGAAAACATACCATCGGTGTTTGATATTTACTGTATACATTTGTTGTGCCAAAATTGTACAACCAACTTAAATGCACTAATAGAAAATAATAGTTTTAAATGAAAAAATAAACATTAATTTTCACAACATACAAATAATTAGCAAATGCAAATTTTTATTTAACTTTGTTTTTCCCTCATGTGTTTAGACAATGTTGCGNTTGTTTTTCCCTCATGTGTTTAGACAATGTTGCGAACATAAAAGTTGGCAAATGGTAATTTTTGTTACTTTAGGACAACATTGCATTACAGACATTATGCCATCATAGGATATTATTATTTTACCTAATTAACCCTACATATATAACTTTTATTTGCTTAATAGTTCAAGTTTTTATCACAAAAATCCTTTAAAAATAAACTGGCTGTCTTTTGTTGTATATTCGTCATTAGTTGGAATATACATATCCTTGTAACTCGTAAGTTTTAAATTCNAAACTGGCTGTCTTTTGTTGTATATTCGTCATTAGTTGGAATATACATATCCTTGTAACTCGTAAGTTTTAAATTCAGTTTCAGAGTAGTAAAATCCGACTTCTTTCTTGCTCAGCGACAAGAAGTTACAGTAGTCTAGTGTATAACATGTCAGGTTGCTAATCCTTAGTGTGCGAGTTTGAATCCGTTATCTGCCAATGGAATTTTCAGGTCGTAATGTAAGGTGGAGCGAGATGAAAAGTAATAGGATTAATACAGTTTCAAATTATTTTGTTAATGTGTAAAAAAAAAAATTTCAACACTGGTAACCAACGTTGGCAAAACGTTGTTTCTTGGTTGGTATTATGTATGCAATAACACATCGTAGCAAAACATTGCCAACTGTGGGTAAATGACTCTGTGAATGATTTTCTGAAAGAGAAAAGACACTACTCTTAACAGTTTGCACACAAACATAAAATTATTTTGGGCCAATTTCGTATTTCAGTTGGCAACCAACATGAAAGTCATTTTGGGCCAACGTAAACCCGAGGGACATTTCGGCGTTGGGCCAACGTAATATGCCAACATTGGCCCAACAGTAGATCCAAACGTTGGGACAATGTTTAAACAACCAAATTTTTGTTACTGGGGGACAAAATTAAGATTATCAGTTGGCATCGTTTATGTAACACAGTAATTCCCAAATTATATCTAGTTATGAAAAGTGGTTAAAAATAAAATGTTGGTTTTTGGTTGGAAATACGTTCTATTTTGGTTGGCATCCAACTTAAATCATAATGTTGGGCCAATGTAGAAAATACAATGTTGGTGTTTGGTTGGAAACATATTATATTTTGGTTGGCGTCCAACTGAAAACATAACGATGGGCTAACGTAGGCCCGAAAGTCATTTTGATGTCAGGCCAACGTAATTTTTCCAACGTTGGTCCAACCCTGGAGAAAATGTTGGGCTTACGTTGGTCCTACCAAAAATTGGTACTTGGGTAGAGCCTCCTGTATTTCCCAAAAAGATTCCACAACTAGTTGTACTTCAAAACATTTTCGCTCAACTGTACTGAGGTCATTTGAAGAATTTATCTATAACGCGCCTTACGTGTCTGCCGCCAAAGCACGGACGTTTATTGTTGGAGCAACTTAATTATGATTGGCACAGTCAAATAGAATATGTTTTCTCACATGACACGCAGCCAATAACCAAATGAAGGTTGCAAGTGTTCACGTAGAATATTGAAGTCTAGCATGAACGTAAATATTTTCGCGAAAAAAAGACGACTTTATATAGACTAAAATTACCATGCTGATTATATAAAATTTATTGCACTGAGTACTCTAACATCTAACAATAATTTTACACGCCGTTACGTTTACAAAATTCTGCAACACAATCCTTTCAATAAAAAAATTAATGTCACTAAGAAAGAAAGAAAGGGTGCTCTTAACATATTTTCTACGTGTGATATGTACCATAGCTCTTAGGATTAATTTGGTCATCTCAAGAAAACGTGTCTCTCCCATTTCTCTTGTAATACCGGAAGGAGAATATACATTGATCAGCCGAACATGACTTATACCGTTGGAAATTATATGGCCATTAGGATGGCGTAGAACACTGTCCAATTCAAAGCCTGCACGAGCTATGACTGTAGTGCCACAATGAAGTTCGCCGATATTCACATACATAGTAAAGAGGTTCTGTATTGTTAGAAACAATTATTTGGAAACTAGTTGCCAAACATTTTCTTGCATCTCCATAGCTGAAATCTCTGCATACAAAATGAAGTTCCCGACGGACTGACTGCTCATACACTTATCAACCCACAGTCCAAACCAATAGATGCAAAAGCAAGAACAATTATGGACGACTTCCCCTTAAGGTGCAGGCATATACTAAAAAACGATTGTTGGAAATTCATCCCCTAAAAGGGTGAAAAGGGGTTAAATGTGTTTTCGAGGACTCCTCAATAGCTAATTAACCTGATAAGATATCGCTGTGCTTTTAGCTTCAAAAGGTAGCCTATACAAATACTTAAGAACTAATTCCAGTATTTTTGAGATTCATCCTCTAAGAAGGTGAAACGGAATAAAATGTGTTTTTGAGGACTCAATAGCGCATTAACGAGATCAGATGTAGTGGTTATCTTTGCTTTAATAAGCTACTTATAAAAATGGTTAATATCAGGATTTTTTGAGATTCACCCCCTTCGAGGGCAAAAATGTGTTTTCAAAGAATTCTTAGTGGCTCACTACCCGATTAGCATTGTTACGTCCTTTGCTTTAAAAGGTTGTCTCTATAAATAACAATAAATATAATTTCAGGATTTTTCCAAATTCAAATCCCTAACAAGGTGAAAAAGGTTTCAATGTGTTTTTAATAATATGTTACCTATATGTACATCCTCGTTCCCTTCAAAACAACATGTTATGTAAAATCTTACCAATTGAAAAAACTATGAATAGAAACAAAACCTGTCTATTATTGAAGACTAATGTTTAATTTCCCTTACAACTGCAGAAACATGTTGCCAAACTGAGCATGATCAATAATTATACAGTAAGTGAAAGAAGTTCTACTAGTATATACNACTGCAGAAACATGTTGCCAAACTGAGCATGATCAATAATTATACAGTAAGTGAAAGAAGTTCTACTAGTATATACGTGTTTAGAACACATTAAAAATAGCTGTTAATAATTCCGTAAGTAGATTATAAATGGTGAGTCGTGAATAAGGGGGCGGGGGACTGGATCCAAAGCCGACACCCACTCTGTCATTTCAATCAGCCGGCGGCCATATTGGATCTGAGTGACCTTTATCTGCGACTTTCAAACTTGACCATGTATAACCTTGAATTAAAAAAAATGCAAATTTCTCTAAAAAATAAAAAAAATTCTAAAAGAATTTCCTGAAAATCACTAAAAAAATCTAACGAATTAAAAAATTAATATCAATTTTATAAAAAAATATTTAAAGATGTTTCTGTATTTGGCCCTAACAGTCAGGTCACCAATTTTGTTGGTTAATTAGGTTAATTAGTTGGCCAATTACTAAGTTTCGCTCGACCTATTCCAGCCCCCTTCAACATCTTACCGCATCTGTTGTCCATTTAGTTTTAGTATCAACCACTAAAGCGCAGTGGTAAATCATATTTCAGACGTCACAGATAATTTACTGTCTGCAAAAGGGCTATTGACCTGTACCGAATGGTGACAAGGACCATACTATGCACGTTAATTGTCATACCTTATTTTTATTTTCAAAGAAAGTTTTTTTAAATTCAATTTTTAAAAATAAAAGCAAGTAGTTCTGTATTGTCAATGTACTAAAAATAAATAAAACACAACACATTTTTAAAAATTAATTTTATTCAGTAATGTACAATATGAGTAAACAGAATTGAAAAAATTTACATAAAAAAAATTGGTTGTCTGTAAAGTCGGTTTACTGACGATAGTTGAACGTGACAACGTCTTAAGAAAATCAAGATGGAATGGTAGCATTTTTCAAAAGAAAATTTTAATTTCATTTGTTTAATAGATTTGTATGTATATAGAGAAGGANACTGCAGAAACATGTTGCCAAACTGAGCATGATCAATAATTATACAGTAAGTGAAAGAAGTTCTACTAGTATATAAGTGTTTAGAACACATTAAAAATAGCTGTTAATAATTTCGTAAGTAGATTATAAATGGTGAGTCGTGAATAAGGGGGCGTGGGACTGGATCCAAAGCCGACACCCACTCTGTCATTTCAATCAGCCGGCGGCCATATTGGATCTGAGTGACCTTTATCTGCGACTTTCAAACTTGACCATGTATAACCTTGAATTTAAAAAAATGCAAATTTCTCTAAAAAATAAAAAAAATTTTAAAAGAATTTCTTGAAAATCACAAAAAAAAATCTAACGAATTAAAAAATTAATATCAATTTTATAAAAAAATATTTAAAGATGTTTTTGTATTTGGCCCTAACAGTCAGGTCACCAATTTTGTTGGTTAATTAGTTGGCCAATTACTAAGTTTCGCTCGACCCATTCCAGCCCCCTTCAACATCTTACCGCATCTGTTGTCCATTTAGTTTTAGTATCAACCACTAAAGCGCAGTGGTAAATCGTATTTCAGACGTCACAGATAATTTACTGTCTGCAAAAGGGCTATCGACCTGTACCGAATGGTGACAAGGACCATACTATGCACGTTAATTGTCATACCTTATTTTTATTTTCAAAGAGAGTTTTTTTAAATAAAATTTTTTAAAAATAAAAGCAAGTAGTTCTGTATTGTCAATGTACTAAAAATAAATAAAACACAACACATTTTTAAAAATNAAATTATAAGACGTCACGTCAAAATTTTAATGAATTGGAATCTTCCGTGTTCAGCGCTCGATGTCCGCATCGGTGACCCAAGAATTGTAGTGGACTGGGAAACCCNTTTAAATGAATTGGAATCTTCCGTGTTCAGCGCTCGATGTCCGCATCGGTGACCCAAGAATTGTAGTGGACTGGGAAACCCCGCCACTTCACTTACGATCATCCATTATGTCATTTCAGCACCTTCTTGACCAAATACACATCTACGAACTTTGTAGGCTGGATCTCCTCTGCATAAAAACCACCATGGATGGGAACATTATTCAAATCCTCTAGAAAGTAGACCCTCGGAGCCTAGTAGTCTCGTATACGTCGCACACGAAAGAGTTCGGGCCCCAATTCACTGTGAACCCTTTTTCGAAGATTCCTTTCTGTTTGGATATGCGCACCAGGTCGTCAACCTTGGCTTTAGGCTTGCGTTGGCACCTCCTCTTCAGAATAGTGTACACGGCCCAACGAAATGAGTTGTCTTTCACGTCTTCGGTCTTCATGCATGTGAAAGAGTGCACAGTAGAGTTATATTAGTGTACGAGTTTTGGGAGTATATCCAACCACTTGCAGTTGCTATTAGCAGCGAAATGCCTCCACGTCTTGCCCTTCAGAGTCCTGTTGAACCTCTCGACGATAGATGCTTTATGATTGTTATAAATGAAAAAAATGATTTATGTTATGTTTCTTCATCAGGGCTTTGAACTTTGCATTGTAGTATTACTTGCCCTGGTCGGTTTGTAGATGATTCGGGATGCATACTTCATGCAATACATCCATCATGGCCTCAATGACATCGCCTGCATTCTTCGACTTGACCGACCTGGTCCGGGCGTATTTGCTATATGCATCGATGACTATCANCGGGCGTATTTGCTATATGCATCGATGACTATCAACATGTATTTATAGCCCTTGTTGACCCGAGCATATGTTATATTTACAAGGTCGGCTTGAAATAGGTCGTTCATCCCACATATCTCGACTTTTTGGCGACATTAGTTGCGTCTCGTGGATGCATGCAGTTCATTGGCGATTCCCAATCGACACATTCTATGTCGACTCCCTACTTCAGTTCTTCGATGTTTGAAAGCATCTAATTAGCGTGGGAGTAATTTCTAACACTTTGCAAAACGACCAGTAGTTGCAGCCTATCGACCAGCTCGTTCGGATCGTCCCAGAATACATAGTTGATGTTCTTGTCGTCGTCTATGTTCTTTATACCTTCGACACTTTTCAGTCCTGGGCCACTGAAGATGTCTGCGAGAATATCGATTTTTTTCGTGATCTTCGTCCTTATAAACGCCTGTCTCAGGATTGTTGTCTTTGTAAAGTGCATGTGCGAGTTCGAGCATAGTCTTGTATTTTAGCAGGTCAGATTATGTAAACTCCCTGAGCTACTTGGCTCCTTGAGAAAGATAAATTTGTAGAGACTGGGTGTTCCACGTGACTTATAATCGTCCACTTGAATGATCCCACCAAGCAGAAACTCTATTTCATCAGCACCGATGAACCATTTATCATTATGCCTGTATACGCCATATGTCGTATCATTATAATAAGGCGTGTACAATCGTTGGTAACCAACGAACCAGAGCATTAGGTTAGAGGCTTCTCTTCGNTCGTATCATTATAATAAGGCGTGTACAATCGTTGGTAACCAACGAACCAGAGCATTAGGTTAGAGGCTTCTCTTCGGTACCTTTTTATTCTGTGGCGAATCCACATCCGATCCATCGCCCCGATCTGTCTGTATGTCATCACGTTTCTGCTTTTTCATAGGCTCAGCAGTATCACTGGTTTCCGTCTTCACGACTACAGGTGCTCTATCGTCCTCTTTGAGTACATCAAGACAATAAGTAATGGCCTTAAAAATTTCTTAATTTTTAAGGTTGTGCGAAGTCAGGCCATCTTGTCGAGCAAATATTTTGAGCGAACATACTGAATCGCTTGATGCAGTTCGCTAGCAATGTCCGACATCGCACTGAATAAAAACGTTTACTGTTGCTATTTTTTGTAGTTGTAGTAGTGAGTCAGCGACAAAAGACTTTCTATCTTGTCCAAGGATTCGCTGCAGACATCCAATATGTCCCTGCTGTGTTTTTGAACATCCAATTTCTTGGCGAGATGGGAAATCGAGGCAGTGAACATATGTGCCATATATCCTTCCAGGTTTTTTAGATTCTCTTCATTTCGCACAGATGCCACATTCAATCTTTCGATAATATGCCTTTGAACACTCATTACATGCTCGTTCATAGCGCCCATTTCATGGACGATGTCCATTTTCACACGCTTCATGTTCGCCCCGAGCTCAGACAGGTAGTTCCAAAAGAATGCGTTTTATTCGGTCAACATGCTGTGCAATTCCGATATGATGCAATTACCAGTTTTAAGGACTAAATATTTAGTAGCATCCTCAGACAGTTCAGGTTCGCCAATATTTCGAATTATTCTTCCACCAGCATCACAAGTTCCATTGTTTTTTTTGCACCAGACAACCTCTGTCTTCGTCTTTGTCATGATGTGACTTAAGGCTACTTTTCCCGAATTTACACTAAAGAGCCAAAAAAACTAGTACACCTGCCTAATATCGTGTGACCCCCCCCAACCCCTTCCCAGAGCACGCAGAAGTGCCGCAAGACGACGTGGCATGGACTCGACTAATGTCTGAAGGTATGCAGGATGCAATTCACACCATGAATCCTGCAGGGCAGTCCACAAATCCAATCTCCGCCAATTTGAGAAACGGTTGCATGTCTGTCACGTTTAATGATTCTCGTCAGTCGTCGTTTGTCCCGTTCTTTCACAATCTTTTTCCGGTCGCAGCAATGTCGAAGATGTGACGTTTTACCGGATTCCTGATATTCACGGTACACTCGTGAAATGGTCGAACGCGAACATTCAAATGTTATCGCTACCTCGGAGATGCTATATTCCGTCTCTCGTGCACCGACTATAACACCACATTCAAACTTACTTAAATATTGATAACCTGCCATTGTAGCAGCAGTAACCGATCTAGCCGCCGACTGCATCGCGTTACTCTGATTAGTTCCATACTTCTGTTATTTGCCTATACCAGTTTTTTTTGGCTCTTCAGTGTAGATGTGCTGTAACTCATTCTCGACAGTCGACGATGAACTGATAGAATTTCCGTCGGTACCTCCCATTATATAGGGGCCAGTCCTTAACGATCGTCAACAATTTGTACTTGTCTTTCTAGCAAAAGGCACACAGATTCTTGAAATTCAATAATTTTGTGTCCAAAGTTATGTGATCTTCGTAAACTTGACGCTAATTCATATCATCTATGCAAAACAACACCAACATGTTTACATTGTCATGGAGCAGTTGTTTGGGTATGCACGAATAAGTCTAGTCGATGTACACGTAGTACACCTTCGCATGCCTTCCCATGGTAAAATACTCCTGTATACACTTTTGTTTCTCGTAGATAATGTCATCATAACCATATCTCAAGTTTAGCAATGCTTCGTTCGGTGGCGCGATGGCTTAGTTATCGCAGTAAGGGAAATAACCCACACCACCGACGGCTTGCAGTATGTGTGCCAGTCGTAGGTATTTTGGTTGTTGGAGCGATTTTGAATACAGGTACACATTCTCGAACCGAGGACCATTCTCTTCTTCCAGCAGGCTCAGTAGGATGCACATCTTGCCATATTTTGATGGTCCCACGATGATGCACCTGACTGTATTAGGATGACTTCCATGTTTTGATTCGTAGGAGATAGCTTCATGTTCAGCAGTAATGGTTATGAGTAGAGTAACATCTTGCTTGATAATATGTATGTAACCACTACTATCTTGCGGAGCATACGGAGCCGATTGCAGAACTAATGGCGGAGCAAGTTGAATATGGGGATACGATTTTGGAGCATGCAGAGACAGTTGGGGAGCATGCGAAGCTGAAGGCAGACCATATAGTGCTGATTGCAGAGCAATTGTGGAGCGATTGCAGAGCGTGCGGAAATTTTAATATTGAGATGATACTATTTGCACAGAATAAGTGCTGCTCATTTTAGTATGCCTCTTCAAAATGTCACTGTTAGTAAACTGACATTGCCAAATTTGTGCTGAAATATCATCCTTGAAGTTTTCATTCTGCAAGTTGTTTGTTTCATGCCATTGCATATTGCGCAAAGCTGTAAACACTTTACCACAGAAGCGACAAAGGAGATCCATCATCAGCACTTTACATCCGCAATGTTCAAAGTCTAGAATGAAACTGAAACAAAAAAGTATAAAAGGGGCATATTTTTACTTTTCGAGTTCAGTTCACCACAATGTCTCAGAGAGGTAAGATCAAGTTTGGAAAAGGTGTCATAGATATGCTGATCAACAGTATACCATTGGAGCTGCATACTCCCGGATACAAGTTCTTTGAACCGGAAACGAAGCTGGCTAAAAGACTGTCAAACGGTGGCACAGGCATCCACACAATGGACGAGGCATGCAAGCAGCACGATATCGCTTACTCCCTACACAAGAATCTACAAGACGGCACCAGGAAGACAACATACTTGCACAAAGGGCCAACGAGATAAGAAAATGGTCAGATGTCAGGCTCGGTGAAAAAAAAAAGTAGCTGGGGAGTTTCCAATGTGATAAAGGCCAATGTGAAGATGGGAATGGCCGCAAAGAGCAAGCGGAAGTAGCAAGTGAAACTAAAAGTGTTGACAAAGGGAAGAAAAGCATGCAAGACCTACAAAAAAATCTACCAGTGGAATTTTCCGTTGCTTTTGCGTGCACTTGAGGCTCTCGGGAGTCTAATAGGAGCCACAAGTTGTATCGTCCGAACCGTCAACATAGCATAGAATGAATGGAAGTAGTTGTCCGAGGCGAAAGGCACAATGCAAATATAGAAGTTATAGCCATGGGTAGAAAAAACGGGCAAGGCCTCTACCTAAGGCCATACCTTGAAGGATGCGGAAGTGTGTAAAAGCGATGCAGAAGGAAGAGGCACTCATGAAATCTCTACCGAAATGACCACTCACTAACATGGATATGGAACTGTATGCACACAAATTGAAGATATCTAATTTCAGTGGAGTGTTTATGGGAGACGAATTGTCACAGAAACCGAAATATAATGAATGCACCATAACTAATCTGGACACGACAGCCAGACCCGGTACTCACTGGGTACCTTATGTGAAATAAGGAAAATGTGCAGACTACTATGACAGTTTCGGTAACTTGTGTCCTCCACCCGAACTGCGATGGTACCTGAAAGGAACGAAGCTGACTTACATCTACGAGATGGAGTAGAGGCCTAACATGTGGAACAGTGGACATTTGTGCCTTCCCTTCCTGGTTCGTTCATGCAAGTTATTGTATAAAATGGCTATACATCGACAGGAAACCATCAGTCATGTTGATAACACTACCTTGATGGGTCGTAGCTCCAAGCTGCATGCGGTACACTTTCTACCACTCGACCTGGAGGAGAAATGGTGCATGGGCCTGGTCGATTTTTAAACATACAATGCGAAACCGAACATCGATGAAAAAAATGGTAAAATCTACCTCATTAAAAGTGGTAATGCTTCCCATGATGTGTCACTGCCCGTAGGCTCTTAAGAAATAGACGACATTTCAAATTACATTGAAGATTCGCTTTCCCCCGACACAGAATTTAAACTACGTGGGAATCCCAATACTCTGAAGAGTGTCATCAGATTCAATAAAAATACCGACTTTACGAAACCAGATTCTATCAGAACGATGTCTGGGTTTGAGCCACGCATCTACGAAGCTTGCAAAACATGAGTCGTCGCGACCCGTAAACATCTTGCCAGTCAATGTGATACGAATAAACTGCAACTAGGCCAAAGGCACATACCTCAATGGCAGACCGAGCAATATGGTGAACGAATTTTCGTCTATGGTTTTAAACTGGTCGTAGCATCGCAAAGCATCATTTATGTTCCAGTCGTCACGAAGAGAGCACACGAGGTGGTCGTGACAGTTGGCGACCAACAAGGAGAGTTGATGAACTTGTAAACGAAGAAATCACCCTATGCCTGTATTTGAGAAGATGGGATGACCAGATGCAATAAACAAAGTGCCTTGCAAAACCTACAATCAGTGTGTCGCAGTTCTTCAAGGAGTTAACACATGCTATCGAGACTTTCCTCTGTAGTCTCTGCTTCAAATACAATCGTCATGGAAGATTACCTAAACATCGAAGAGCCAGTCGTTTTTGAAGAAAGCGTAACTAAGGCGGAACTTCATGCATACCAGCGTTTACTTATCGGACCTCACGCACCACCATCGGAAGTTCGGATTGCGGTCCCACACCAAGATATCTGCTCTCTTTCTTGCCAGTCTTTCCTGCGAATTATGGGGACTCTGCCGAAAGAATATGGAACCAACCCAGCATCTACTAAAATTTCGAGCAAAGGTATTCTCCACCTGATCGATCGCATCATGTATTTTCTCTACGGTGTCGAGGTGGACCAGTCACGATATGTAGGCATAACCTCGTCGATAAAAAATTACCTATAGCTCATACCGAATGAGCTGTCTGAGGCCAAGATGGCACCGAAGTTTACTACAGTGTTCCTATATACCTCAGAAGCAAGTTATAAGTGTTCGTTCCGCTCTCCATGCTATTGGGATTTTCCGAAGATAACAAATGAATTATATTCAATTCGAAGGAGGAACTGGTGCCACTTCTAGCCAATAAGCACGTGGACACCATCGTGTGTATGGGAGAACACCTGGAGACTGTGGAACTGAAGCTGCAGTCTTTCGAATAGATGCTGCCTCATGTGCAATTGAGCATTGCTGAACACAGTTGGCAAAATCATTGATGTGGCTTTCTGGTCATGGAGTCTCGAGAAATGCCCCGGATTGCCAGAAAGCCAGCGCATCAACAGGATGGTGAAGTCCAGCTTTGCTTCTGAGAAACCAAGGTACATTTTCGTTGGGCTACATACCGGAAAAAAGAGCCAAGTGAGAATGAACCGTTCAGAGTTTGACATATGTAAAAAAGAATTGTGAAAATATATTTGAACAGCGAAAGCTACCCATGTGTTAACATGAACATGAACTTTGAATATGGACAGTACCTTCTAGTATATCAGTTGTACACTCCATCCCAAAATGCATATTATGGAAATGCTCAGATACTGAGCCCTGAAACATTCAAAAGTTTGGCCCCGCTCATGGTTTTCTATGCGAGTAAACAGGACGAGCGTATTAGCTCCAATGTGATTGACTGCAGGATCGAATTCACTACACATGGAAATATATCTGCAAACATGCATGCTTTCTGCCTGATAATTCACGACCAGCTCGTATCTTACAATTGCCGATACAAGAGCATCAAATACTGTCGTTATCGCAGCAGAGAATATATAAATATAACTATTCATGTACGATAACTGTTTATTTGCCTTCGAGCATTTTCAGTTTCAAGATGGTAGCATATATGCAATGCCAAACAGAACGTTCTGGAATACCAGCCAAATATCGTAGTCTTAACATTAAGGCTTCGGCCGTGGCTTAACTAAGGCCTTAGCTGGCATTATAACATTCTGGAATAATGATAACACCTTGGCATGACTTGAGAAGTACCAAAACCCTTATAAATAAGTTCTGCAATACTGGCCTAAATGCATTATTTATTGTTATAGGTTGGTTTTTATAACCTTCCCAGATCACGTTTTCAGCTGCGACGTTCCTTCTGTAGTATGCAGCATGTTGTCGGCATGGACGCTGGTTGTAAACATCATTAAAGAGGTGTAATTAATTTATCCGTCCATTTCTCCTGCTCTTAAAGCATCTTAATGCATTTGAAGACAATTTTCGATCTACAAATGAAGAACATGCACCTAGTCGGGACGCAAAGTGAACCCATATGCAATTTTTTGGCCTGTTCAAGGTCTTCTCTGGTAGCAGCCACTTCTCCTCCAAGGTTTTCCAAGGTAGCAGCTACTTCCTTTCAAATTGTGAGTATTTATGATTGTACCTGTGAGATCTTGTGATCTACGCAGTCGGCTAATAGTGTTATTTGCTTTTGTATGTTACTGTTCTGCTCCTGTAGATTCATTTCTAGCCCATTAATTTGCTCATCAGTGTGTTCCTGGCATTTCCTAGCCTGTTCGCTTATCTGCAATTGTACTTCCCACATCATATGTATAAGTTGCTGTATGATGTCGGCGGTAAAATTTCCCTGGCTCATAGTAACTGTGATAGTGTAAGTAGTTAGCTCTGGCTCAGTAGCTATGTTTCCTACTTCCGGTGATATCTGTTCTGTATGTGCGTTTTACGTGTCTCCTTCTACTGCCACGCTGGTAACCTGTGTAATTTCCTCCATCTCTGTTACGTATTTCATTATTTGTTAATTAAGGGGAGTTGTATTTCGGAGGTTGTATGGTGTACGCTCCTTTCTTCTCATGAAACGAAGTATTCAGGTGTTAGCGTAGCTACTATTGCTTTAATTCACTTTACTAAGCAATGATGAGTGAGCAAACAACGTAACACTAAAAAGAAAATAGGTTACCCCACATTGTCGAAGCCAATGAACTATGTAATGACGAGTGAACAAACCATAGAAAATATAATCTTGGATCATATAATTTTTTCTCGCCACTAACAGCGAATGCTGACTTGGGGTATGAAGCTTGCCCGGCTCAGCAGGACAGAAATGACTTCGCAGCAAACGCAACATCCAGCCACTAGCTAAATCTTACCACAGATTTGTATGTCAGGAACATTTGTAGCAGCTAATCCCCGTAGAATACAAACAACATACAGGAGACCACAATTTAAAACTACCACTAGCTACGGAACAATAAATACTCACAAAGACTTGAATGGAAGTAAATTTGATTTAATTGAAGATAAATATTTTTGGTAGGAACATCAGGAAATAAATTAACATCTGTGCGAATATTAAATAGCAGCTCGTTATTTATTTCATAATTTAATTTTCTTTGTGTGGTCGTAACTATGAGTTATGTACTTCTGGTACATATCTGTTATTTGAAATTAAAAATATAATTATTGCAAAAATATGTAAATTAAATTAATAAATACTTTTCCCACACCAACTCAGTTGGGAGAATACAACACATCAGTGCAGGGCTTAGTAGGAAAATAAGTAGAGCAAATTTTACAAACTGAAGATCCAAGATGGCGTAAACGAGGGACAAATGAATTTCTCAAAGATTATTTATAATTTTACTGATGTATTCTCTGCATCGAATTTCTGAATACTTAGCTTAAAAATATTGCTTGCTGCAACATCTCCTGCTATCTTCTGAGGCTGGTTCCGCTGGTCGTTGGCCTTAATCTTCCCTCAAAAGGCCCTCGGGCTTGAGGTACATTACTACAGTCTTTACCGTAATAGATGCATATAGCAGTAGCTCTAACTTGACTTTAATTCTAGCCCGCGTAGGTAGCTAGTGCAGACTAATTTATTCCTCTTCAGTGCTGCGTGTCTTTTCCCTGTCGGTAGTCTGCATTACGGTACGTCACTCGGCAAATCTCATCATAAATATAAAAATTACCTATCAGGCTGATGACCCACTTGATCACCACCCGCCTGATGGAGAAACCAAGATGGCTAAAAGCGTTTAAAACTGCATACTTAAACGGCGCCTTCAAACATCGCGCCAATCACGAGACGGCTACATCATATCTTAGACATTACGTCTTGCATTACGATAGCAACCAAACAATAAATTCCTCTATGCTAAACGGCCCCTATACAAATACCTTTCTGCATTAAAAAAGAAAGACTTACAAATATAATTACACTGAAATACGTTTTCTGAAGTTAAAAAAACTTGGTGTTATTAATATAAGTTGGAGCTAATCTGTTACAAATAAAAAATAAATAAAACAAATAAATATTACTTTAACATACACATTGTATAAGTAAACTGAGATAGCTGTGACTGGAATAAGTAGCAGTTATTTTACAATGTAACACGAAAACAAGATATTAGGCTGTTACTCGTAACCTAAAACAATATGCAGGAAATTTAGAACATACTACAAAACAAATATGAAGTTGCTGCTCTGACTTCGCACTAGCCAATATTTATTTTTATATAATGGAAATACACTGTCATATTTAATAATATCACCCACCATGTTGACGAACTTTCTAACATGCCATGAGCTAGTGAGCAGTTAATAACTTCCTACTTCATTATTACCACCTCGTGACGTCAAACCACTTGTGAATCAATATTAGAAATCATTTGCATATTACGGATGGTAGTAGTTGGGTAGCAACTTTTTTCCGTCAGCAACTGACACATGGGATGGTGAATGCCAGTCGCCTAGGCATGGTGTAGGCTGACACCTGGTGTTGTATAGTGTCCAGTAGCTGTGTCTGGCTGGGTTCAATTCACCGATGTAATGTGGTTACATCGACTAATGATCGGCGTGCAATACGGTGATACTCCATTGGCGTGGTCTATCTTGTCGACAGGGACCATCGAACTGTGCGTGGAGGCCCTCACGTACCTGCTAGGTCTAACACCGGGCCACTGTGACTTCGGAATGTCCGACGTTCCTGGCAGCTGCATCATACGTCCACCCGGTCTAACGCAGACCCACAGTGTGGTTCCTGTCGAAATTAGCCAAGTGCTGGTAATGCTGTCAAATGCATTCATGAGACATAGTCTGTGCTCGGTAACCTTCGGTTTCTGTGTTGACTGGCTGCCGCTCCACGCTATAATTGTGGTGGAACCACTAGCACACCCTAATGTTCTTTCTAGACGTACATATAATCGTAACTCTGTACATATTGACACACCCAGTGATTGTATGCACGTGTACCAAATTACGTCCCGTTTAAACAATTCCTTCAGGGCCTCTCTTTCCTTTTTTTTTTATATTAGTCATTGTACGATATCTGTAAAGTAGCTTTTTTTCTCACATATTCTCTATGCGAACGACGTTTGGTGACCAATGCAGATAGCCACATGTGTGCTTTATAAAATGTTCCTCCTGAAGTACAGGATTACATATATACGACACATGACCTGATGAGGAATAAAAAAAATGTACAGATAATATATAAAAGTTTACGTGTACATTTCCCAACTGCAAACGTTACACTTTAATCCCAGGTGTATGTGTTATTGTGGCGATGCGCCGATTAAAATAAACGCGAGGTGGCCTATAGAGTCTTCGCGGATAATTCGCTCCGCTCTCGCCCAGTTGGGCTGCGTGAAGATCGGACCTGATTTGTCCCGTTGCGATCCGCGCTCGTAAAGTGGGGGCTAATTCGGTTAGTTAATGTGTGTTGCTGAGCGAGTGCGCCGCTGGATACGGCGTCATCCACCTGGGTTTAGGGTCGGCCCGTCGATTTCCGGCAATCAATACGACGCTGGTGGAGTGGGGAGGGGGCGAGAGCCGATCAAACCGCGGGAACAAGTGATGCTCGGGCGCATGCGTGCGGGTGAACGGCTTGGCGACGCCGTCAAGGGAATGTGGTGTAGAGTGCTCGTGACGGCTGCGCATAATCACTTCAGTATTTCTACATCAAAGAGACTCCCAAGTAAAATATATTTTTTTAGAATGATTGTTCGCGAAGTATTTGCATCCTCAGCAAATGCATTTTCTGGAAATACAATTTTTTCCTACAAAAGTTAAATAAATAAAATGTCTACAGCTGCCATTTTAACGTTTATCTCAATATTTAAGTATATTTGCTAAGAAAAAAAGTAGCAAAAATGATAAAAAATTACTTTTTAAAGGCTTTTCTGTGCAATTTCCTTAAAAGAAAGAAGAAAACTACAAAAAGGCGTAAGTAATTAAATTCATTGACTTTTATCGCGTGTAATAATAAACCTACTATTAGAGATCTAAATTCAGCTTCGCAGGAATATACATCGCAGTGTTGTGAAATCCCGTCGCAATGCTTCCTTATGACTATACGTGACCTTGAAGCGATTAACATTGTTTACTAGCGATGCCCTCTTAAATGTATTTTTTTCCTTGTTAGAAGTGTCAAAACCACTTGTCTTCGATGAAGTTTACCAAAATGTTTACAAAGTTGCTTGTACAGGCCTTACGACCGAGTTGTTATGCAACTACGATGTGATCAAACCACCCACAACATATTTGCTTTTGTAAAAGAGTGGATTTTTTTTTGTAAAATTAGAAGTAAATAAACGTTATGTCACTGCTTAAACTCGGGATTCTAACAATTCTATAGGCCGTTATTGAGCCATTGTTGAAGACATGCACTGAAGACGAAATTCAGTCTTCTTCGTTTTAGTCTATGCTTGGCTCCGGTGAAAAGTAGACATATACTTACCCATATTTTTTAAATTTTCTTTAAAAAATTAACTTTTAAGATTTAAAAATGAAAGAATTAAATCTTATGACTTGTAGGACTACCATAAACACATTCTAAAAATTTTATAAGATCACTTTTGTTAAATTTTTTTATATAAGATACATGCTAGTTAGGGCACTTTCGGTAATTGTTACAAATATAACAATTTCAACAGCAAATTAAGGACATTTGGGGAGTTCTAAATAACTTTTAGAATACACCGTACACCAAATAGTTCGTGGTATTTTTATTATTAAAGGTTGAAATTAAGTTTTCTAGTCAAATAGAAATAAATGCAAGATTACAAGAGCACCTTAAGAAGTCACGCTGTTTTGATGCAACTGGCAACTGTGCAGATTGCTGTCATTTGAGAAAAGGAGATAGGAACTCCATTATCAAGCAATCCGGAAGAAAGTAATTTCACACATTTCTGCTGCATTCATTTTTTGCTCAAACATATTCCATGTGAATATTTTCTTGTGCTTCTCTTAAAACAATCAACTTAAGTTTAGGTGGACTGATTTTCGTCTTCCGCGTTCGCTCCCAGCATTGGCTGAAGGGTTGCCAACAGAAATGTCAACACCCGTGATCATAAACTGAGACAAATGTTTATATTAAAAATTGTTGGCAGGTCGTCATGCTGTTTCATCCAGTTTTCCTTTCAATTTATAACAATTTTATAACCTTTCTACATTTGTTGGTTACCTTTTCCACTAATAGGTAGTCGTATTTCCATCGTGATAATAACCATCGTTCTTATGAAGCTCATTTTAGCAGACTGCTGATGTCTTTAGATATCAGCAGAATGATTTGGCTGACTTTGAGGCAATGGGACCTGGGGCCGGAGCTGTTCATCACCCGGCGGCCATTTCCCCACATAATTTCCCGTTTTTACTTTAAAATCAACCATCCCCCTAAAAAAAAAACGGTCCCCCCAGTTGCAAATAAGATCCCCANGGTTTTAAAGGCATGGGTTATACCAAATCGATACACAGGGTCCGAAGTCTGATCTGACCGTCGACCATCTTGGTTCTGTCAGCCATCTTGTCAACCATGTTGGATGTTGTTAACCTTGACATTTGTCATATACCTGGTGACCATTAACCTTGAAAACAAAAAAAAAGTAAAAAACACTGAAAACCCATTTTTTTTAATATTTAAAAATTATGAAACTAATTTATCAAAAAATATTAAAGAAATTTATTTAAAAATTATTAAAAATTAATTGCGTTATATTTAAAAAAATTTAATTTTGAATTGTTTTGTGCTAAGAGGGGATTGGGAACCAGAGCTGACAAGCAACCATGTTATGACATCACCCGACCACTATACTGGATCCAAGTGACCTTGACCCCATGCTCATGAACTNTGACAAGCAACCATGTTATGACATCACCCGACCACTATACTGGATCCAAGTGACCTTGACCCCATGCTCATGAACTCGAATGAGCATAAAATTAAAATATCAAAAAAATTTCCAAAAAATTACTAAAAATATATTATAAAATGTATTCAAAATTATTAAACAAATTAATTTTAAAAAGAATTATATAATTTATTTAAAATTGTATTTAAAAGAATTATAAAATCAACATTTTAAATGCTTGTGCTTAGAGGGTACAGGGAACTAGAGCTGAGCAGCCACCATGTTATGATGTCACCCGACCACCATATTCGATCCAGGTGACATTGAACTTAACCTCCAAAATATATAAAAAAATTTTTATTAAATCTTAAAATGTATTTAAAAAACACAAAATGTTATAAATAAGTTTATTTTAAAAACTTACATTTCTGGACGTCCAATAAGCACCACGTCCATCAGACTACTAACTCTCCTTTAATCAATCACATTGTATTAAAATTCCCTTCCCCTACCCCTTAAGTTGGTCAATATGTCAACTGCTCTCCCCCCACCATATTGTTTTTTTTTCGTTCGTCAATTGTTTTCATCCGCATCACCTGGATGTCGCTAAAGTATTAATTACCGATTTACTCTAAGGTAGTGCTAATTTCTCGCNTGTTTTCATCCGCATCACCTGGATGTCGCTAAAGTATTAATTACCGATTTACTCTAAGGTAGTGCTAATTTCTCGTTTTAGCCACCGGGCGAGCTGTCATTATCTCTCACCTATGCTCAGCAGACCATCTCGTATTTCAATTTTGCTTAGTCACCTTTCCTTTATGATCAGAGTTTCAATTTAAACCATTTTTGATTTTATCCATGATTTGATATTTAATGTGAGTCATCTTATATGTCATTACTGCCACCATAACATCATCACCTTGTTTCCATAATTAATTATCCNATATTTAATGTGAGTCATCTTATATGTCATTACTGCCACCATAACATCATCACCTTGTTTCCATAATTAATTATCCTCTATCATTCCATGTCAGCTATCTAGGATTTAATTTGTCTAAGCTGCCAGGTGGCAGCCATATCTGTTTATTCTTTAAACATGTAGGTGGTTCTGTCGGCGCCGTCTATATTGGATTCTATTTTTAATGCCTAGGTGAAAATAATTTCTCGATTATGCCACCTGCAATCGGCCTGTACTGAATGATTNTGGATTCTATTTTTAATGCCTAGGTGAAAATAATTTCTCGATTATGCCACCTGCAATCGGCCTGTACTGAATGATTATGAGGTAAATACCCGTCGGTATGAAAATAAATATATATAGTTTTTTTTCAACACCTGTATTTTTTTATTTTTTAAAATTATATATTTTATAAAAGCAGGTAGTATTTATCGTCAATGCGTCAAAATAAAAATTTACCATATCTCCCCTGCACATGTACACATACACTGAAGAACCAAAAAAACTGGTACACCTGNTGCCTAATATCGTGTAGGGCCCCCGCGAGCACGCAGAAGGGCCGCAAGACGACGTGGCATGGACTCAACTAATGTCTGAAGGTATGCAGGAGGCATTCTCACACCATTAATCTTGCAGGGCAGTCCACAAATCCAATCTGCGCCAATTTGAGAAAGGGTTGCACGTCTGTCACGTTTAATGATTCTCGTCAGTCGTCGTTTGTCCCGTTCTTTCACGATCTTTTTCCGGCCGCAGCGATGTCGAAGATGTGATGTTTTATCGGATTCCCGATATTCACGGTACACTCGTGAAATGGTCGTACGCGAACATCCAAATGTTATCGCTACCTCGGAGATGCTATGTCCCATCTCTCGTGCGCCGACTATAACACTACGTTAAAACTCACTTAAATCTTTATAACATGCCATTGTAGTAGCAGTAACCAATCTAGCTGCCGACCGCATCGCGTTACTTTGATTGGTTCCATACCTCTGTTATTTGCATACGCACGCCTATACCAGTATTGTTTGTCTGTTCGGTGTAAATGTTTATTTAAAACATATTCTCGCAATCAATTGTTTACACCACTGAATTAATAAGTCTTTCAGAGAAACAGAAGGGTCTATACAAGATAATAAATATGCATTAATATGTTTTCATAAATGTAATGTATTTTCTTATCATATACATTCTATCTTCCTAATTATTTTGTTCATTCGAATTCTACATTTCTCAGATGTTTGCAATTCATGGATAGTAGCCAACAGTCTCATCTTATATGACCCCGATCCTTCAGTTAATCGATGATTGAAGCTATCTAAACAATGTATGAGAGATCCCCACGTGTTTGCCGACCAACTAATGTCTGAGTATATCAACAAGTTCTTTAGGGTCTTCGGGAAATGTGTAACGAGCGGTCATGACTCCTACCTTCTTCACACCACTTATCGAAGGAAACTCGTTGGTGAAATGTGTAGGAACGTCGAGATAATCATCATCCTTCTCATCAGATATTTCATCAACACTGTCGTCTTAGTCATTATTATCAATGCTGTCTTAATGATCGTCTTGACCTCCTGTTTGATCCTCAATATAAAGTTAACTTTACTTTGTAGGAGTTACATGGTCAATATCAATATTTAGAACCGACAACCGTTTATTTAGGAGATCGTCGACCTCACGCGAACGTCTTGCAAGTGTACATTCCACACATACCGACTGTATCATGCCTCGTAGGCCTCTCATTCCGTCATTAGCATTAACTGTATCGTCATAATCGTCTGGAAAACAGTACACATCGATGCAGCAGACGGTATTGGCAACATCACTTGCTGGCTCTCAAAAGACGAATCCTTGCAGTTCTTGATGTATTCCTTCATCGTATCACCTTGCATAAACTGTATGTGGTGGTCATTGTCGTAATACTTCATCATGCGAGTTCCCTCGTCGTATGCGAACATTTTATGTAGTGTATTAACATGAGGTAACGAAGTCATCACATGCTGTTTCTCAGTGGGCAAAAACAGACTACAATTTTAGGCCTTAATGTTTTTATTTAAGTTATCACATCGAGGGAACTGTCTCGAACGTTTATAGCAGTTAAGAAAAGCATGAGATGGGTTCTTCAAACAGTCACTTTTTTCATGTCGCTGCGCATTGCAAATTTTACTCAAGGACTTGGCACAGTAACAGCATTGTTTTACACGTAAGTTTCGGGCAGTCGTTGAAGGTATGCATGTAGTCGTACATGACATACTCGATTTCATATCGCCAGTGTAAGAATACTAATATTGTTTGTCTTAGATAGCACCACTTCTTGGGAAGTGAAGATCAGTAGTGTGGGGCAAATGTGCCCATGTATAACTGGGGTAAAAGTTCACAGTGTGAACTTTTCCCCGTGTGCGAGTATTTGCCCCACAGTGGTTTAAAAGTACCCCTGTTATGATTTTAATAATTAAATATGATAGTTACATATTATTAACTTTGCAATATATTCAGTAAAACCTCTGTTAGGCTTATCTTTGCGTCCTTTTAAATGAATTGTCAGAGGAAAACGAAGCGGAAATTTTGTACACCGGAGATGCTAGCAATAGTTGAACTGAGACTTGCGGAAGAGGATTCTTAACATAGAAGCGCCGCAGATTTTGGCATATCAGAGGCAGCTCTACGTAAAATACTAAAAAAGTAAGAAACACTTGGTGTTTAGATGATTAAAAGTAAACTGTTTATTGGAAGAAATTTTATTTCAATAGTATAAAGCGCAATCTGATAAAAAAGTTTATAATGTCTGTTAGTGCACTGTTAAATATTTCCCTAAATTCATAGACATTTTTACAGAAATATACAGATAATATAGAGAAACGGGAAAATTCGCACTGTTTCTACATCTAATTATCGTGTTTAAACCTACACAATCATAATACGGATGTGGTGGGTGAGTGGTTAGAGTCTTTGAAACTTAAAATGTTTTGTTTCTGGGTTCAAATCCTTCTTCATTACAAATATTTAATTTTTTTAATTTATTGCCTTTACACCGTGCATCACCAGTATAACAAAAATAAACTTTTTTTCCGTAATCGTACTTCTTACACTGCAAATACAAAAAACATTTAGTAAAATTACAAAACGTTCTGGGAATTCAAGAAATTCGTGTCAAATTTATTGAAGGTCCATTACTGATAAAACAGTGTGACCGTAATTTTGTGAAGATTTCTGGATATTTGCTTTATTAGTACTTTAATGCAATTTCATGGAAATTTTAAAAGCGTGGTATATTGAAATTTTACGTTATCTCATGTTCTCATCCTGAATTTCTAACTGCCAATTTATATTACATAATGCTATCTCATTAATGTTTAATTTGTTACGATTTGTGTATGTTTTAGGGATCTGGCTTTTTTAAATTCGGATGATTTACTTCAACATTCACACCAGCAAGAGGATGAGTTAGCTGGCAATTGCAAAGGCCTATACAGCGATCAATAAAGAAGCCATATAGGCTGCAACATGTGCAGTTCCATCCACTTCTGGCACCAATGTATCCATTCAGAGTTGAATGTAACACCAAAATCTGTACAGCATGATCGAAAATGTGATACTGATTCGGATGAGGAACCTACCACAAGTAGTCTGCCTATCTCAGTTCGGGGACAGGATTCGTGGAGTAGGAGGTAGGAATTGTCGGCCATCTTGGTAGGTGCGGTCAGCAGCCATGTCGGTTGGTGCCGTCTGCCGTATTGATAGGCGTCACAGCCAGGGTTCGATGCCATATGGATGGTCTTCCCTCATCATGCATAGAAATTAGTTTAATTAAAAAAAATATTGTAATAAAAATTATAAAAAATAAAAATTATCGGTTTGCCACCTTGCATTTGTAATAATTATATTGGTTTAGAGTGTCGCTACAGATCAGAATTCCATTTTTCAAGAAAACTAAAAAAAATGCAATCCGGTAATGTTGTCAAGAAACTATTTTTATAAAAATTAAATAATTTCGGCCCATCACTTTGGTACCGAGCGCATCGGTGGGCGTATTGATANCGCCACACACACCCTCACCAACCCTAACCAGCCAGTAACTTCACCTCACCCCTCACCAACACCCCCTCATTTACCACCTACTTGTTACCTGATACCATGAAGGTGCAGACCAGCGAAAATGCTAACATTGCTATGTGCAGTCTTATCGGTTACTCAACACCGTGCAGGTTTGGACGTGAGAAAACTAATTCGAAGCGCGTACAGATGAACATGTGCAGACTCCAGTTACCTGATATCATGCAGAAGAAGACCTGTAAGTAACCATTTTGACAATAATGTTTTCGTACCTGAGATCTTTCATTTCGTCGTTACCATTCCTTTTATATATGCCTAGAGTTATTAAAATTATTACTTAAAATATTCTGTGACATGGGTTTGNTCGTCGTTACCATTCCTTTTATATATGCCTAGAGTTATTAAAATTATTACTTAAAATATTCTGTGACATGGGTTTGCACAAATTATATTATAGAAATGATATTTTTCATAATATATATTGGAGCAAGGACATATGTACATCTCTATCAGGTATCCAAACGGAGATCGCATAATTCTACCATGATATTTAATGCGCGAGATTTAAAAAAAAAGTGTGTGTACTAACCAATCGTGTTCTGTTTGCCACCTTCAAATGCAAATCATCATGTCTAAGACACTAGAAGTGTACAGAGGTCAGAAACGCGAACCCCCAGTGCTTGGTATGTATGCGAGGGACAGTAACATGTCAAATAGGCCTGGAAACACATCGTGATGATCACGAGTCTCCATCCCACCGAAATGTGCAATGCTTACTGCGAAAAAAATATTTTAGCACCAGAAACTGCGAATGAAAATAAAATTTACCGTTCAGCACCAATAGAAAAATGTCTCACAAAGTATGCCGGAACATTGAAAAAATACACAGTTTGATGCAAATATGGTGACTTTAATCCAACGTGATAATCCAAATATTTGGCGGAAAATAATCTCAGCTCATACATCATGGATCCCCGATTCATCAAAGATGAACAAACGTCGGTAATTCTTCAGACAAAAACATTTCAATTTCCATAGCCATATGAACTGTAAATTTATTGAATAGCTGCCCCACTCCACCAATAACTCGTCATAGCTCGACCCTCAATCGCTTAAAAGCGACATCCTCTGCTACCTACAGATCCCCCCTCCCCCTCAATATAAACACATCACCTGCCTTCATCGACCGTGCTCTTTGCAGTGCCCTGATAACTCATGTTTTCAGCATCTACCACCAGAGCTCACCTATGTCGTACACTTCCTAGCCCATCCGCCCAACCATCCACTGCTACATCCTCCTCTTCCTTCTCCATTGCATGCATATACCATCATTTAAAAGGTCATGGGACCCAGTATTCCATCAGTTGCTACCGTCGTCGTCACCTGCTTGCTTTGTAGTATACAGATTATTTGTCGTCTGGAGATTAAGAAGATGTTTGCATGCTGTCCCAATGGAAAGAAAATAATTTCGGCGATCATTGCGTACGGCAGGCTATGCTCGCTCGCAGCCCTCGATGCGGAAAAAGGGCTTGACTTTCTACGGAAAGAGTTCTTGCTGACGTATGCACACCACGAAGTTCGGGACGTCCTGCAGCAGGACGAAGATATTCACCACTGTNGAAAGAGTTCTTGCTGACGTATGCACACCACGAAGTTCGGGACGTCCTGCAGCAGGACGAAGATATTCACCACTGTCTACCTTACAGGGAGTGCTTCGATGGTTCCTCCACATCTGTTCGGGACTCTCCTCATTAACGCGCTTGGTGCAAGGTGCGACGTCGTGCAGCAGCAGTCGCCCCTAACTTAGCCACCCCCTTAGTCGCAAATTTGTCACCGACCATCACCTCCACTGTCCACAGCACTGCCTTCATCATCGAAGAGTCCGCAGAGTGAAAAACAAGAACGATTCTGTAGACCAGGCCACCACCGACCTCATGCACCTGATCACATCACGTCTCCGACACAGCATCAGCTTCACCTGACACCTACTCACCTCGACAAAATGCGATGATTGTCTTCCAGCACGTGAGGTCTCCACGCAGACTACTATCTGCACTAGCAGCAGTTGTTTGATGCCCACCAAAGCTACTCTCATTGCACCACCTTCGCGATTTTTTATGCACGAGTTTATGTAAACCAGCTCTTTCGATTCAGGCAAAGTAGGCTGCCAGCGCAGGGACTACGAGATGCGTCCAGGGGGCCAGAAAACAATGCTTCTCTTTAGCGAAGAATAAGATGGCGAAACGCATAGAATCCTACCAGACGAAGAAGCCGACATGGTTCCGTCGTCAAGGGGCCACGACTTGTCGCAGCCTGCGATGCGAGGTAAAGACAAGCTCACAGGATGAGGATGGGGAATAACAGTGGATGTGATAATATTGACATAATATTGAGAGCATGGGGACGTAATGGTGCAGAGTGCTAAAAAACAATTGTGTCGAGGGCGAAAATCATTTTTGCTCTAGCGAAGTGACACAAAGTGTCCAGAAAACATTTATATGTACATGTTTAAGGAAAAGAAATAAGAAAAATGATAACATAAATACGAGGTGTGTTAAAAAAATAAGGTGACTTGTTATTTTGTGATTTTGTCTCGATAAACATTTATGTATTCATCAATATATATTTTGTCCCCTTCAAAGTAATACCCCTCAGATATATTACACTTGTTCCAGCGTTTTTTGCCAATCCTCGAAGCACTTATGATACGCGCATTTTGGTATAGCATTGAAGTCTCCCAGGTCTTTATCTCCTCAATCGTGGCAAACCTCCGTCCTTTCATGGGTCTCTTCAGTTTTGGGAACAAGAACAAGTCGCATGGGACCACACCCGGTGAATACGGTGGCTGAGGCATGATTACGGTGTTGTTAATACAGATTCTTTGATCCATTGTTTGCAATAGCAAAAAATCACCAAGCACACCAAAACACGTCTAACCTTTATATCTGTCACAAACAAACTAACAATGCAAAATGGCTGATAATGTCAACATATGTTGGGGACATGTGTACCAACATAACAATAAAAACAATAGTAATCGAATGTACGTAGCCCTCGAAATTTGCAAAGTCACCTTATTTTTTTAACACACCTCGTATGTATTTACATTGCAGACATACATAATAACTATGTTAATTTATCTTGAGATGTATATCGGAAAAAAAATTCTGATGTGCTCTATGCTGTAAAAAATGCAGCAAGAAAGATACTGGATAATGTTTCAAGTACTAATTGTAAACCAAATATGTGTGTTTACGATTTAGAAATATATATGTATAAATGTCGACGTAAATAAATATATATTATGAAAAACATAATTTATATAATATGATTTGTGCAAGCTCATGTCACAGAATATTTTAAGTAATAATTTTAAAAACTCAAGGGTTATATAAAAGGAATGGTAACGACGTAATGAAAGATCTCAGGTACGAAAATATTCTTGTCAAAATGGTTGCTTACAAGTCTGCTTCTGCATGATATCAGGTAACCGGAGTCTGCATGTTCATCTGTACGTGCTTCGAATTAGTTTTCTCACGCCCAAACCTGCACGGTGTTGAGTAACCGATAATACTGCACATAGCAATGTTAGCATTTTCGCTGGTCTGCACCTGCATGGGATCAGGTAACCAGAGTCTGCACATGTGCATGTATACGTTCGTCAAAGTCGTTTTCTCACATATGCACCTGCATGGTGTTGGGTAACCATGATGTCTGCACATAACGGAGCTAGCATCCACATGGTGTTGGGTAACCAAGACGTCTGCTTGTGTGGGAAGAGCGGTGTTAGATTTTTTTCTGTGGTCTGCACCTGCATATCATCTGGTAACTGGAGTCTGCACACGCGCATACATACGTGCTTCCACACCGTTTTATCATGCCTGCATCTGCTCGGTGTTGGATAACAGTGAAGTCTGCATGTGTGGGAAGAGCAGTGTTAGCACTTGCCAGCCACACTTCTCAGGCACATCGTCACCAAACATGAAAGTTTAATACGAAGTAGTTCACAAACATATAAGCTTTTACTCTCTGACACTACAAAGTTCCCTACCACTGAATAGGTCTCCACGAAACACCTAAGCGGAAAATGTAATTTCCATGCAGTCCATTATGATAGTGCATGTGATTGCTAAAATAAAATACGCCCATCAACGATGTTGGCAAGAATAACTATCGTCGGGCGCATGTCCCATGCTCACAAAATACCACGATCAGATTCTTCGGTTTGTATGGCCGGGTGGAAAATGCGAAAATCTTCGGTCGATTGATGGACCGAACATGGTAGCTTCTGAAATATTGTTAAGATGAAATGCATGCATATTCGTCCATTTTCTAGCAGCTAAACACAGGTGGATAGATTCTTCAGCTACTATGCTTACACCGAATGAACGACAGATGAGGTCGCAATAGTATCTCAGAACTCGAACTCGGTCTTCAAGGAAACCTCGAAATCGATGGAGGCTTCTCCCCTTGTATGCAATGTCCCCCTCTTCCCCCTTCCACATTCCTTTTCGGTATTACATGAGTTGCACTGTCGAGCACATACAACTGCCAAAACAGATGAACCCGAAATTATGTTAAGAGGACCTCAATTTCAGCCGGCAGACCTCATATATAACTCAACTCGGAGTCGAAGTTTCCGACCCCATTCCCACTAAACTTAGAGCCTTGCTTTTGTGCTGTGACCTGTCAGATAGACCACATATCGGTAAACTATGTTCGATTCCCGATATGGCACACCAAATTTCCATACGTGATAAACACAGAACCTGCATACACACATACCGAGCANCTATCGGTAAACTATGTTCGATTCCCGATATGGCACACCAAATTTCCATACGTGATAAACACAGAACCTGCATACACACATACCGAGCATGTCCGGGTTTTGGCATTTGCCAGCAAATGCACATTGTAATCAATACATGTCTTTCACACGAAGCTGCTAGCGATCATTGGAGTTTCTTACTCGTCTATATTATGAAGGGCAGCACCNTTAATACGAAGTAGTTCACAAACATATAAGCTTTTACTCTCTGACACTACAAAGTTCCCTACCACTGAATAGGTCTCCACGAAACACCTAAGCGGAAAATGTAATTTCCATGCAGTCCATTATGATAGTGCATGTGATTGCTAAAATAAAATACGCCCATCAACGATGTTGGCAAGAATAACTATCGTCGGGTGCATGTCCCATGCTCACAAAATACCACGATCAGATTCTTCGGTTTGTATGGCCGGGTGGAAAATGCGAAAATCTTCGGTCGATTGATGGACCGAACATGGTAGCTTCTGAAATATTGTTAAGATGAAATGCATGCATATTCGTCCATTTTCTAGCAGCTAAACACAGGTGGATGGATTCTTCAGCTACTATGCTTACACCGAATGAACGACAGATGAGATCGCAATAGTATCTCAGAACTCGAACTCGGTCTTCAAGGAAACCTCGAAATCGATGGAAGCTTTTCCCCTTGTATGCAATGTCCCCCTCTTTCCCCTTCCACACTCCTTTTCGGTATTACATGAGTTTCACTGTCGAGCACATACAACTGCCAAAACATATGAACCCGAAATTATGTTAAGAGGACCTCAATTTGAGCCGGCAGACCTCATATATAACTCAACTCGGAGTCGAAGTTTCCGACCCCATTCCCACTAAACTTAGAGCCTTGCTTTTGTGCTGTGACCTGTCAGATAGACCACATATCGGTAAACTATGTTCGATTCCCGATATGGCACACCAAATTTCCATACGTGATAAACACAGAACCTGCATACACACATACCGAGCATGTCCGGGTTTTGGCATTTGCCAGCAAATGCACATTGTAACCAATACATGTCTTTCACACGAAGCTGCTAGCGATCATTGGAGTTTCTTACTCGTCTATATTATGAAGGGCAGCACCNCAATACATGTCTTTCACACGAAGCTGCTAGCGATCATTGGAGTTTCTTACTCGTCTATATTATGAAGGGCAGCACCAGAATGAATCAAACCGCGTTAAATACATGATATTGAGATGCTCTGAAAAAAATCCCACTTGCCTATTTCGCGCAAGAAGAGGTCCCAGATACTATGCCATTTCGTGCCACGAGAGTCGTATGCCCGGTGGGTTATGATCTCCACAATAGAAATAACCGAAAATCTCGGTTGAGGTGGAGAAATCTCCCACCACCGAAAATACCTGGAGACCTCACTTGCTACTAGTCTCAAACTTAATCGAGGACCCTCCTTGTGCTCATTTCCGCAGAATGGTAAATGAGCTTCTTCATGTTATAAATTTTACACACGCTGAGAAAATACCGCATTTGCTACTTGCACGAGATGGATCCAGGATAATATATCATTATGCATAACAAGGGAAAATCGTCTGATGAGTCAAAAACTATGTTACGGAAAAAATCGCAATGGTGGTTAGGTTCTTCCTTCACTTGTAATGGTGTTAATGTACCATACCAACCAATATAAATATTTCATCAACCGACCTAGTCCCTTGGCCGGCGTAAGCCCGTCATGGTTTGCATGTGCACAAGTCACAGGGCCGAGTGATGCGTGTGGTACATGTACTTTGGTGTTTGGTGCGTCTGCACCCAATGTAATATATACACGAGATAGGCCCGATGACTGGATTGCTCGATGAGTAATAAACTTCGTCACAGATAAAACCGCGAGACATTCGACTCCATCTCCGCACCTGAGACCTGTATTGTATCGGATATGNAGATAAAACCGCGAGACATTCGACTCCATCTCCGCACCTGAGACCTGTATTGTATCGGATATGCAGACTTTGCCCCCATGTCACGAGCCACATCGTGAAGCTATGCATTCCGAGTGTCGGTCGACAGATGGGCAAATGAATTCTCCACCTGAAAAATATTTTAAAAAATCCGTATGGGGGAATAATCTCACCCCCCTCATAAAAAAAAATTGACCACAGCTTCGTCTGCGACGAATCTGCTCTGTATAATGATTAAGGAGCCTGTGTGACTCGTCTCTCTCTCCCCCTACAGCCCAGTGGTTGCAACCATAGTTAATATATATGCACAATATATTAACGTTACCTTTAATAATATATATACATAGTATATTAATGTTAGCATTAATATAATGCTAACTGTGAATAAAATAACGTACATGTTGTATGTTTGTGGTACATTCACTATACAGGTACTTGCGTTTCGGGTATTTTTCACTCTAGATGGATAACATTCAAGAAATAACACAAATTGGGTACGGTACCACGGTACCAGTAGATACATTTATTGATGAACACAAGAAGCGATGCACAACAGTGTCCATCTCCCTGCTCCCCATGTACTCTACATATCTACTTACATTCACTTATGATTTTCAAAAAAACTGCTTTCCAAATGTTTCTCTCTCTCTCTTTCTCTCTCTCTCTCTCTCTCTCTCTCTCACTACATATCTACATATACTGAAATGTAAACCTACACGTCATATTCATTTTAAAACCAAATGTAATGTGTGTGATTACACATAAACTTGAAATATAAAAAAATACCTACGGACCACACATTTAAGGGCGTCTATCAGACAGTTCAGAAGTCTGCGCAGTTACGCCTTAACCTCGGAGGCGAGGCACTACAAACACACACCTCTCTCTCTCTCTCTCTCTCTCTCTCTCTCTCTCTCTACATATCCACTTACATTCACTTACGATTTTTTTTAAACAGCTTTACAAATGTCTCTCTCCCTCCCTCACACTGCATATCCACTTATTCTGAAATGTAAACCTACACTTTATATTCATTGTAAAACCAAATGGAATGTGTGCATGTGTGATTACCATATACTTTAAATATAAAAAATTACATATGGACCACATATTATGGGCCTTCTATAAGACAGTTCATTCCCGTCGCTAGACATCTACTTATACTGAAATGTTAACCTACAAATTATATTCATTTTTCAAACCAGATGGAATGTGTTTGAATGAAATAAATAAATTACATACGGACCACTTTTTAGAGGGTGTCGATCAGACATTTCATAGATCTGCGCAGGTACTCCTTAACCTCGGAGGCGGGTATTGTAGCGAGGCTGGGAATAGCAGCTGCTGCAGCTTCTGCTAGCAGACGTGGCTGTGCAGGTGGAAGCTCACCACACGTCGGGCAAATGGTCCATGCGTCGTCATCATTGTCGGCATGTACGAGCACAGTTCTGATCGACGCAGGCATGCAGGACGTATCGGCATCGTGGCAGCATCTGTGGGCGACTCAGGGGCGTCTCCTCTGCACCGGCAGCGACGACGACTCGGTTGATGTGGTGAAATCTAGGACCGTCGTCGTCTTCGCGGACCTCTTAAGTCTCGATGACATCACGAGCGTGGAGACGATGGCTGGTAGCTATGTGGCGTCATTGTAGACGATGGGAACTGGAGTCGAATCTGATGCTGCCTTGACTGCAAGGCTGTAGTCGGTGATGTGCAGGAGGAGGGTATCATGCAGACATGCATGGGCCAGTACCTCGTCCTTGGTGCATGGCAAATGTGTGTGTGCGCATATAGAATACTGTACACTTTCCGAAAATCCTGCAGGTGATAAGCTGTAGACCCGGCTCATACGTCAGCAGGTCGTTCGCTAGTAGGGAATGTATGATACTGTCGCACTCCTCCGTGTACGACTGCAGTGCGTCCCCTGCCTAGTAGGTGTAAGTCACAAAGCTATGTCCAGGCATCACCCTGGTAAAGTATGTGCATTCCAGATGGAAGGTCGCCATCTTCACCAGAACACCGATGTCACCATGCTGGATACGAGGGTCTTATATAGCCCTCATTTTGTAGGTGTGGTGGAGGACATGAAATTGCACCTCCTACTACCTCAGAAATTCGGCCAATAGCAACATAATGTGTGCAACAAGGTCACGAATAGCATCCCAACACTTACACTTTTTGCGACATGTTAGTTCTCCCTAGATGGTCGCACTGTCCTTCTCCATACTTGAGGCTTCAACATCCATTATGTACTAGCCACACATGTAAGATAATTAATATATTTATTTATGTAGACAGCAGACCTCGGCCGCGCAGGGTAGGATCCATATGCTTCTATAGTCTTCCAGCATAGTGGTATGGATGTGTCCCATACAATCTTTGGTCCACCGACAGTTTGCACCATTTTCTAGGTCGCATAGGAAAAAGTCCACTTTCTTGTTCTTGTGATGCAGATCGGTTATAGCTTCAAATTCTGCGTGCACTGCGAAATGTGCCTACCTGCAGGTAACTAACTGTGTGGTCCGAGATAGACGATGGCACACCTATCGTACTTGTAGCATGGTAGAAAATGGCTGTGGAAATTATCCCACACATCATGATATCCCCACAAATGATTTTCACCATCACATACCTGCACTTGTTCGTGTCCAAACTCTAGTTTAAATATCATTAGTCTATAACCGCCAAAGTACTGATCGTACAAGTTCACATTTTCTGGCTGGAAATGTACAGTCACATTTGTCGAACGTATTGTACGTGGTGACAGTGGTTCTTGTCTACTGGCGAGATGTAACACCTGTTTCTCGTATATGTCCATGATGGCATGCTCACATTACTGTAGCCAAGTAAACTTCGCACATTAGCGGAGAACACATTGTCTAATACGTAACTGCTCCATGCTTCATGATGGTCGTGTGATGTTCGCACGTACAGGTTTCAGTCCAACGGGCAATTACACTGTTGTTGGGATGGTACAGCTCATATGCAATTGATTGAATAACCCACTCCTGTCATATATTCTCTTCATTTGTACGAGCCACCATATCGATGATGCTGCAATGCAGCTTCATGTCCATATGTAGGGAATACACGGGACACACAACAACACTGCATGGTGTCAGGTATAAGATGCGAAATCACTCTTAGCTCTCGTTGAGGCAAACCCAGTGTTCGAGACCATTGCAGCTTTCCACTTGCTCAGGCAGTCCAGAAGGTTTGAAGTGAAAACGGTGGTACCCAGTCGTAACATCACCGTACTTGTTCGCGTACAGCAGATTGAATGCAGTGTACATGTTTGACATGCATTTGTGTATGGAGAGCTAGAGTTCTACATAGACGAGTTGCTGTATCTTCCTACATAAACATTACGAGAATTCCACCACGTGCAGTGTCTTGCCATTACCGATAGGCTTGATGTCACCAAATGCTATGTGGTCGGCAGTCTCGTTAAGCCATTTCATGTCACTCTCCGAGATCAGTTGAACATAGCATGTAAGTAAACATGTCCAGAACTTTGCTTTTAACATGCATGTCATGCACTTGCTGTAGGATTTATCCACCGGCTGGAAATGCTTTGCTGTGTACTGCTTCCCAATCACCAAGTCTGTCAGTAACCTATACTGCATGTTACCGTTCAGCTTGTCTATAAGTCTGTCCATGATGGTATCTAGTACTCACGCATAAGGAAGCGAGAGAGGAGAGAGAGCAAGCTATATGCACGCGGGACAGTCACGAATAGTATTGTTGTTTAATCTCAGCACTGAGTCGGTATTTATATTGTCTGCTGTTAGAAGACAGAAAAATTGCATTACTAATGTCCCCACCACAACAGCGGTATGTGCCATCATCGTCGCACTCCATAGTTCATGTCCTTAGCAGCAGTGCGTTTAGGCATGGACATGACCATCCTAGCCTGCAAGTGTCACAGTCGTGTTTAGTTTCCATGTACTGAGCTTTCAAGGTTTTTAATGATGGGGAGCTGTACTCTGACTGCAGATCGCATAGTGTTATATACACATCATAATAAATGCTTAACCATCTCTTCTGCTCCGGACCGGCCCCGAAGACACACAGCCTGCCTCCATGGCCAACATACCAGTGAGAGTATATCACATATTTTACCGTGTTCTACATTGCCCTCATGCCAGTCGAGACTGTGGTAGTGTTTTTCCACCCGTATATTTGTTAACCTACTTTTCCTGTCAAACATCCTCCATGGAAATGGAGGTAGAAATGTAAATGCCACTATGCTACCATCTATATACACTATGCAGAGATGCTTAGTAATGAACCCACATGGTGACATGCAGCCCTGAACGTTCACGGATAATACTGCTGTCTGATGATGACTAGACTATATGCACTGATTACATTAGCATTTTAACTTCTCTGTCTTACACATTGTACATGACAAGTCATGCGTGGATTATTAAAGTGTACGCCTGAGTATTGGCCAAGAAATTCTCTGCAGCAGTCATTTCAACCATATAATCGACTACGCCCGACTTTAGCATATCATCATGTTTTCTAACATCAAAAACTAACGGAGGGGCAGTGTTCATGAATTCTGCAGGTTCTAACATCGGTGACTGTGTTTGCCCATAGTACGATCTCTGAAAGTCCACATACATTTGATATGATACCATATAACTACCATTCGGGAATTTCTATGTTTAAATCTCCATATGGGTAACATTTAGAGTTGAGGAATAACTAAACGTACTTAATTTTCCCATGATCGAATTTCGGGCTTTCTGCCCAGAAGAAATTTTGTTTGCCTGTCTGAAATGCAACTATTATGCAAGGAGGTTTCTTGATTGTGAAACTTGTTTTGATATTCCAATTTACTCTCACGGAGTACAGTATACTCGGGTACGTTTCTAAACTCCATGTACGAAACATATTATCGACATTAGTTCCTTTCTCAGCATATTTAAAAAATTTCATGCGCTCTGACATTTTTACCTAGACATGTGGAAGTAGCCATTCAGTGGATCATATTGTCTATGATGTAGCTTCTGGTGTGAAAGCGGTATTCATGACTATGTTCGTTTCCATGTTGGCTAAGAGAATAACTAGTTCCTGCTTGGAATTAATAAATACAGGCTCTTAGACTTCTGCGAACCTTAGCAGCATAGAAAGTGGAATACATACTTAGAATTTTCCGCCACCGTAGATGGGAACATTAAAGTCCTCTTCGATCCCCCAGCCTGCCATTTTAGCAGCTGGACATTTGTTGTGCCTCAATGAGAGATAATTCTTTATGGCGGCTATAATTCCATCATATCTACTCGCATCTCTTCACATCCATTCAGCTTGTACGCGATTCTACTTATCATGTACAGTATACCCTTTCTGATGATTCTCAATGTTACAAGTACAGTGCCACCGGCCTCTGTAATCGTCCCATAGAACCTCAAATATGAATTACATGGCACAGTGAATATATCTTGTTTTTGTACTAGGATTCACACATCGGACGACAGTACGTACGGACCTGGCAAATAGGATGAGTATGTGTAGATTTCTGCCTTTGTTTTCGCATCTTCGAAGCCTGCTGGCTCGTCTGCGTTTAATATTTCCATGTCCATTTCTGTTGACTATGAGCCCCAATCTTCTAAGGAAACATACATTTTCAGATGTTAATGCGCTGGGTGCAAGCCTTGTACTGACTTCCGGTGTGGTGCAGTAAGTTGCTTTTATTACCTTAGTACTTGCTTGCTTCAATTTTAGACCCATTTTTGCATAAATGTAGGTGTACTGTTATTTCCTCACCTCGCAAATTAATCAAATGACTGTCTGGGTCTACTCTAGAGACAACCACTTCCTGTAAACTCTCCACCGGAATGTAAATGGGCGTCTTCGGTACATCCACCAACTTCAAGACCTGAGGTACCAATATGGAAAATTCGCATAGTGTTTTGCTGTGCTTCCCATTGAGATACGATCTGGTAACCAAACTACAGTTTATTATAATATCATTAATGGGTAAAATGTTTACTAGCAGGGATAATTCATGCATTTTCTTCACGTCATACTTGTTGTTCACGAATCCGAGCATTGTAACAAGTTTGTCGCTTCCCGTGAAGTCTATCTGGGCAGTGCAATAAATCTCACTGTGCAGCATATTAGCATTACCACACAGCGCCAATTTCACTTCCAGCTCCAGTAGGTGCTTAAGGAAGTCGCCTATATCTTCAATTTCTTATGAACCTGTAGGTACATGCACTTCGCCTCTCTCTCTTTCTCTGCCCTCCTTGATGTAGCAAAACATACAGTTGTGTTTATCTATGTTCGGTACAGAGAAGTATGTTTGAAAATCCATGAGTGCAATGGACCATGCCTCGTCCAGGTTCAGTGAAGGGAAGTGCACGGAGCCCAATTCCGAGCTATTGCCCAACACGGTCAGGGTTACAGATATGACTGATTCTTACATGAAGTGCATCCTTGGTAAGTATAGTTTTTTGCATATTTACCTTGAAATGAAGCACAGGCATAAGTGGCCACAGTTCCATTCTCGTGGTAGTTGTTCTACTTCGTAGTTATAATGTAATCTCATGCCTTAAATTACCGTAGCTGTCAAAGTATTCTGCTGTATCCCTACACTTTTTATACGTGGTCCAATGACTCCCCGGTCCGAGGCTGGTATCTAGGTTTACTATACTGCAATCAACTCGACTCGGACTGCATTGTAGGCAGTTGCTCGTGAACATGCCTCGGAAATTGGTTATTTTTAATTTGTTGGCAAAACTTTTGTCTATGTTTGTGAATGGGTGACCAGGAAGTGACTTTAAGACTGCCTCTTTAGTTTGGTCCTTAGTTCCCTCTTTCCCCCGCCTCCACCTTCATGGTGGGGTCGAAGGTACAAGCCATCGCCATTTTTTTACTTCTAGTGAATGCTATACTACTTGCACCTCCAATAAGGTTGCTGAGGACGCCGAGTGCTGGCAGCATTAAGGGCAAAATGCCTCCTCACTTCCCTATTACATTGCAAGGTTTCCTCTGTATCTTCAATGATTTTTCTTCCTTCCAAACTGCAAACCCATTCCCCTTTTGACTTTGGTTTTCATTATCTTGGACATGCCCCAGGAAGCCAGACATTCGCCATGTTTGGAGTTGGGCAACCTGATTATCGAATTGGCTTTTCCTGCGAGAATGATGTCGGCCGCATACTTATCTTCCAACCTGCTACTAGTCGCATAGGCGATGTCATGTTCCTTACACACATCGTCCAATGAATTGACAGGGATGTCGCAATGCTTCAGTCGACATGCCAGACATGTGCAAGGCCTGCAGTATTTGTAGCCAGGAATATGTGCCTCGAAACAAGGTTGTTTATCAGCATATTCACTAGTTCAGGTCTGCTCTGGTTCTTACTCACATAGCACATTACAACATACTAAGACAACTTGATTGTCATGCTTACTTTATATGCTTGATTCGTGGTATGTGGCCATCCGCATCACCTGACCTCAAACTTGGCCATCCACATCACCTGACTTCAGGCATGCACGCATGTGGAGCGGCTACCTCACCAGGTCTTCTATGTGGTCTTGATGTCATAAGTACTGGTTGTTTTCCTGTTCACATATCAGTTCTATGGAGATTGTCCCACAGACCACCACACTTCTGCTCGCATCACTGCTGATGACGAAACTATCTCCCACGAATCATTTCATGGGAAGCTGCTGCCAACCACCATGCGAAGTATCAAAGCAGGACCAAGCAACTGTGGAAAGACTCATGCTTCTGAACTTGTTGGAAGAGCTCAATGGTCTTTGGTTCGAGAACATTTACCTGTACTCTAAAAAGCTACAACAGTTGAAGTACATACAGCTGGCAAAAATACTTCAAACTGTGGATGGCCTACGCTATTGTCCACATCGCGAAAATGAAGAAGTCGTGCCACCAAGTGATGCTTTACCAAACCCTGCGTTTGTTTTTGATGATGTGGCATGTGAGAAGTAGTCGACCATGCAGGAGTATTTTAGCATGGGCCGCCATGTAGCGGTGGATTCGATTTACCTGTGTCAAAACTTATTCACATATGCCAAAAAGCTCCTGCGAGACAATGCTAACTTCCTCATTCTATTCCGCATGGATGACCTGAATTTTTTATATGTTTACTCCGATCAAGTATGTGCTCATGTTTCTGGCGAGAACCTCTCCATTTCCTTGTGATAGCTAAAGATTTCCCACATCATAAGGGCAGGTACCATAGGAGATTCGATCAGTTCATTATCATATATCAGTGAACTATGAGCTACATCGTATCCAAGTTTGGCCATAATGGCCTGAATAATGCATCGGATAGTTGTATTACATCCACTGGTGATGGCAACTGCAGTTTCAGAGGAAAACTTCCCAGGAAACTTGGAGGGCCGAATCATGATGGTGATGCGGCTAATGTGTCCTTTATCGACAGCATCACTCCAGAGGCTTTTCAACTGTTGGCAGTAATGAAGGCCACCTCTGCTAAAACTGAGATACATATTCACACACTGACGACTGGTATGACTCGGCTCACTACTTTAGAGACGAAACTTAATGGTGTGGGCGAGCGAATAGCCATCAGGATTCATACAACTGTGACTATGCAATTGAATGGCCAACTACATACATGCATTGACAGAGGATGTGCGCAAACTATCCGCTTTGGGCGCGAAGCTCGCTGCCGTTGAGGACAGTCTCTTCGATGCGAATGTACTGACTACTAACATGGATGTGCGGCTTTGCACATTGATAGAGGATGTGGCTAAACTATCTACTTTTGGTTCTGGTGATGCGCTCGAGACTGTGGAAGGTCAGCTATTTGGCAACACGAATGCGATATGCTAAGATGGATGCTCAAATTCGTACTTTGACTAACGATATGCGCAAATTATCGCAGCTGTGGAGGCGAAGCTCGGTGCTGTAGGAGGGTGATTTGTCAACAGGTTTCTTATTGACCTGTCTACTAAACTAGTTGCACACCTTAATGTGACGAACGAGGGTGCGAGCAAGCTGACCACTTTTAGTGGGAAGCTAGAGGCTGTGAGCAACACGGAATATAAACTCAGTGCTCTCTGGGAGCGAATAGCCAACATAGCTCTTACTAGCATGTCCACTAAACTAAATGCCCTAGGTTGAGCTTTCGGTGAGATGGTCGCAGATGTGAAAGACCATATACAGGTAGGTTTGCTCGTGTCCTATCTGACTTACGATCAAATGATGAACATTCGGGCCATTGTAAGCATGTTAGCGATGCACTTGAACAACACGTTTCTAAGTCGGAAGACTATATAACAAATCTACTCCCACCACAGCAGACCTTTCCCTATATATGTATACACTATGACTATTCCACATTCGAATTTAGTACAATGATTAATGCTGCCGAGGATTTATATTGCGTAATTGAAAGTGTGTGACATAAGTATTTTCTGGCTAAGCATGCTCGCATGGAGCGCGATGCTTCTTTGGAAGAGGCATTCCCGCCGATTACACCTCGGCTAGATAATTTACAAAAAACTGTTCCCTCTTCTGCTAAAATGGAGAAAGAACCAGACATCGAACCCAGGACTTGGAGGAAGCGCAAGTTACTTTCAGAAGATACTGGAGCTGATGAAGATGATTTACACTTGGCAATGTGGAAACATAAAAAAAAGCAGACCTAATTTGCACAGTACGACCGTTCGCAATTACCTATCATTGTACACAACAAGGTTTATTGATGGAACTTACAGTGTTTATATGCGAAATAAGAAATGGTTCTTGGGGAAAAATAATCTTTTTCACCAATGATTATATACAGATTGGTAACAAGGCAATGCGTGCAACTCCAAGCCTCTATGTATTATGATTTAAACATGAGCACTTACATGCGGTGCTTCGCCAATACAAGTGCTTATTTACCCTTACGAGTGCACATTTGCCCGACAATGATTCTACCAGCAATGCTTATAAGGACGAGACATACCCCAACTTCGCCATTATCGCTGATCTGTTTATGGACAATGGCTTGACGACCAGTTCGGGTCTGACTTCGAAGCAAGACGGGAGCAACCGACTCGAGTTTGTTTACTGGGACAATGCTTACGAGATTGTATCAAGTCTCCGACTGCTAAGTGTATCTCAGCAGGCTGGCAATAATCCCCACACGAACGAGATTGTAAATATTTGGAGATAATTGCGTGAAGGTTGGTACATATACTAAAAAAATGTGCCTCATGCGCAAATTGCCACCTAGCTCACCAGGCCTGTGCAATGTAATTACCCCAGGAGGAAACTACTCGTCTTTGGGGTGAAAGGTCGGTACCAGGCCGATCTAGATGAAATTATATCATATGCATCTGTTAATAAGGGCTTCAGAAACATGTTGACGGTCATAGATAGTTACAGCAAGTACGTATGGGCAGTCACAGTTCACAGGAAACGTGGCCTTGGTGTGAGCAATGCTAGGATGATTGTTTTGCAAGTATAAGGATCCCCTAAAAATGTGCAAATGGATTTAGACAGAGAAATCTACAATATTGCCTTCTTTTTTTTAATGACTGCGAATAACATTAATTACCACAGTTCGCATAGTGGTTTGAATGCATTCATTGTGGAACAGTTTAATCGTACTTTGAAGACTGTAGTGTGGCGAGAATTTTCGTCTCAGGGAAGTTACAAGAGGCTGGACATGCTGCCTTGCATGTTGATGTTCTATACTCACTGAGTACATATAATTATTTGCTGTAAATGGTGTACAGATCCGAGAAAAGGGTGGACGCTCGCAAGCCAAGAGCAAGCATCAGTGACAATTTTTACATTTCTCGAGACATTTGGCAAATGTTATGAACCCAATTGGATCACTGAAATTTACAAAATTATTAAGATTTGCCATTACTAACCAAGGAGATATTATTTTGAAGATATGGATGGGAAATTTATCCAAGGGTCTTTTTATGATCAGGAGATACTGCTTACAAGGTTTTCAGACACTATTTGGTTGAGAAAGTATTCACCGGTAGGACGATCGGCTGCTTGTTAAGTGGCTGGGCTTCGATTCCCATACAACAATTGGATTCACCTCTCACACTCGAATTGATTCGATGTTATTAGTTTATAGAGCATAGGTCATTATCGTGATAGTGTTATGATGTTATTTAAAGATATTTTGTGTCAACTTTCGTTGTTGTTGGTGCAAGGAAACAATGTTCGCCTAGTATTAAAAATAATAAGTACATATTTTGCATTGTTTGTGTGTACAAAGAGGAAAAATTATGAGGGCTTTGGCGTAAGAGGCTGGGGGCTTGGAGCATCGGAGCTGTTCATGCTCTTTCATTCTGGTCCCCTGGCAGCCATCTTGCATGCCATATTGGATGCTGGTGACCATAAATTTTAACTTTTACACCAAAAATCCAAAAAATGTAAAAAATGTATAAAAAATTATATTTAAAAAATATTGAAAATTATAAAAAATGTAATTGAAAAAATATAAAAAAAAATTATTTCCGGAGGTCACCCACGCCTTACTCCGACCATTATTATCCCACCATCTTGGTAGGTGTAGCCACCATCTTGGTAGGCATCACAGCTACCATCCACCATTTTGCTGGTGCAGCCCGTAATCTTAGTAGGTGCAGTCCACCATCTTAGTAGGCACCACAGCCACCAGTGCCATCGTGGTAGGTACAGGCATCAGCCATTTTGGTTGGTGTACTCCACCATATTCGTAGGTGCAGCCATCACCATCTTGGTAGGTGCTGTCTGCTATCTTGGTAGGCATCAAAGCCATCATCCGCCATCTTGTTTTTTCATTTGTCATTTGCTTATAGATTACTAGAGTTTGTCTCTCACATTGTCCTTTCTGCAAGGGGAATGTAAGCACAATAAACATAAACAAGAAGTGAAAATAATATTCCACGTACCTGACCTTTCTCCAACGGAAAATCAAGCAATTAACATATCCTATGGAGAGAGTAAAACATATTGCATGTACTTGACTCTTCTAAAAGGTAAAAGCAAGAACAATAAAAATATTCAAAAAGATAAAAAAATATTTTACCTACTTGACCCTTCTCCAAGGGAAAATCAAGTGCAATCAATATTTATACCAGAGAAATGAACAAAATAATATTGTTTTTTAAATGGAAAATAAATAAATTACTAAACACACACAATTAGAAGTTAAATAACATTTCGCTATATTTAACGCAAAACCACACGTAAATATAACACCAAAAAGTTAGGTTAAAACGCATGGTTCACTAGATAGGAGCAAAAATACGTGTCTCTAAAATCAAATTTTTTAATCCATGTAAATGTCTAATGTAGCTGCAGACTCTAGGATAATAGACATTTTAGCACATCTCTTTCCATGTAACATTTCATGTTGGTGAGAACACACATGTAGTTAGTCAGTTCGAAGTGTAAATCGGCAGCATCAATACATAACGTTCGTAAAATGCTTTCAAAGTTATTTAAACACTGGTAAATCTCATCCCCACCAGACCGATGGGAAGGTGGGTTAGCATCGAGAGGCAGTGAAGGCCACATATTTCTGCAGCAAAAGCATCTTTAAGCATTTGTGTAAGCATTATCAGAGACTTGAGAGTACTGTACCGACACAGATGAGTCCATCACATCGTTGTTTGCACATGTAAACAGTCATTTCGGGCGATCCGTTTTCGAGCTGTGGTACGTTGCCAGCTTTCAGCAACAGGGAACCTTCAGTTATACTGTCACATGTAGTCAACACAACCGTCTGGAAGCCGTGAAAGGGCGGCATCTTGGAGCCCTGGAAGGGTGGCGTCTGGGTGCTCTAGAAGGGTGCCCTTTGGGTGCATCTGAAGGGTTGCGTCTGGGTGCTCCAGAAGGGCGTCTCAGTCGTGATGCCGACTTTTGCTAAAGGTCCAGTGCCGGATTCTACCATGGGCTCCGATGGTGCAGTGTCACATCGCCCAGAGGCGATAGATGCACAGGCACCAATCATTTTGAAAAATTCCCCTGTATTAATTAGGAGAGCCTCCTCACTCTAGGGCCAGAAATTAATCTATAACACTTCAAAGATGGCTGCTAATGTCCTTAAAGTAGCAACAGCATGGAGTCTTCAATACCAACACAACTATGGTGCATCGATTAAAGGCTTATAAGCGAGTGCCCACCCCCCTTCGATAATATTATTCTCTGCGTACTCTTTGAACGGCCTGTTTACCTTCATCATTTGTCTGTACGCCTGCGAATAAAAAAAAAACCTACATATTCAATTTTATTGCTAGATAGCCAGAACTCTTAAATCAATTAACATTAATTATGGTTCTTTAAAAAAAATGAATATATATATTTGCTATTAAAGTATTAATATTTTATCAACTAAATTCTGTCAATGACCAAATGGAGTGGGGGGCCGGCCAAAGGCTACTAAATTGAGTGAGAGTTTTTCCCCACCGTAGAAGCTATGTTGCAGCTCCCAGGGTCAGTTTGGAGAGGATACTAGCAGAACTGCGCTAGCTATCAGCTTTGATTTCGATCTGGGAGAACAGCTAATCATGCATTAGATCGGAAACTCAACGGGATGCCAAGAAACTCGTAATGAACCCATCATGGCAGTATTTTGATCGGCTTGCGGCACGCGTGTGACAGAGTATATCCGAGCGGACGTGGAGAATTACTGCGCGCAATCTTTCCCTCTTTCCTTCTTTCCTTCGCCCGCTCAAATTCCGTATACGTTTGTGGTAAGAGACCCCCTTACTCCTTCAGTACTGCACGTTCCCGCAAGCCAATCCAAAAAATAAAATTGAACAATACATTTAAAAAAGAAAAGGTCTGAAATATAAATAAAAATTCAATGAATTTTTAGACAGGTTTGTTTTATTTACTCAAATAAAAAAAAATAAAAAATATACGTATATTTTGAGAGTCTTTAAAAATTAAATGCGTGACCAAAAACATGTTCGTAAAAAATATTAGTAGTCTTTGACGTTCAATCTGACGCAGTAGAATGGGAATGTTCAAAGTTCCTTCTTCTAAGTTAAAGTCGGTCGTGGACGAACCCATGTTGGTGACAGCAGGTTGACATTTGCTTGGGCAAGCTTCGCAGTTCGATGCAGGTTCCCCAGAATTTTTATGCATCGTGGTGTCAACACGGTGTCTGCAACACGACCTTCGACGTTTATTTTAGCACCGTTTGAGTCGAATCCTCGCTGATATTTTTTTGCTGACATATGTAGACCTGGTCGGAGCAGTCAGGGGCGTGAATTTCGGTGGTCATAGGAGGAGGGTCGACCTTGCCTCGACTTGAAGTTGCTGCAAATTCCCGAAACTGGTCCACGGTTGCTGGAGGAGTCATATCCCGTTTAATGTGATGAACCACGCAATTCCCAGGAGTACAGCAAGTTGTTAACTGTTGAGTAGGCTCGCAATAACCCGGAGTTTTTGAAATATAACCAGTGGTCCTAAACATCACATTTTTCTTCTTAGGTATGTAATGATCGACTCCCAGAACGAATAGGTGATTTTGGAGTCGTCCCGATATGACAAGACGCACAGGTTCTCCGGATGAAATGGCATCATCTTGCTCCCATGGTGACTCCTGCTCGACTGGGCGTCTAATTTATTTTCGGGTCGATTTATTAACATAATTTTTTTTCCCATTATGGAATGACGTCATCTTTATACATGACTGTAATGTGAACAAATATCTTCGTATTTCGCACTGCCTAAAATCACGCATAGTACTTGCAGCAGGTGTTCGCAGCAACTATTGAATATTTTGCACTTACACAAGTACATAACTGTATTTTTTTCGACTCAGTATCGTGCGAAATCACGTCTGCAAGCTCTTCTCAAAAGCTGGCTGGTATACCAAAAAAAAAAGTGTTTATGCTACGAGATATATAACCATGTTTATATCTCCATGAAATGAGCATGCCACTCGTAAAGTAACGGCGTTTCTCGAAGCGCTCACCAAATAAATCCGATCCGTTTCTTTCCTCATTTTACGAAGGGAAGGACACCAATGATCGTCCTGTAGGTCGATTATTTTCAATTAATTTATGCAAAAATTACTCAACCATTTTTTCTGCTCGGGCAGTGGCACATGAATCGGTCTTCGTGGGTATTGCATCAGTAAAATCGCTCAGCACATTTCCCTCCTAATGATATGGGATCTTGCCTTCGTCCCAGCACAGTCTGTGGAAGTACTTTGTCAACCAGGCGTTTTTATTCTTACTCTTTTCGTCCAAAAGTTTCCATGGATATGGAGGTTGGAAGTTGCGTGTTCTAGTCCTGTCATGACAATCCGTGACTGCGATTTCCTTGAGCACGAAGTCGTCTTGGCTCCATAAACCTTGCAAGTTAGAGTAAATATTTACTACTGAAACGTGTATCCCCACTCAATATGTATTAACGTGCTTAATTAACTAATGATTATAACCAGGATGGAAAAACTATCGTACTGAACGATCGAGCCGTGGAATATCAAGCAGTAGGCTGCGGTATTCGCGGGCATGTTTTCCTTAGTGATTATTTCGATCCGGCAGTCGACCGTACCATTTTGCATCCACTCGTTCTGCTTCGATGTATCGAATACCAGCAAAGGTGTCATGTCTCGGAAATTGTCGGGGCTCAGGATATTATTTGCCTCGCGTTCATAATACGATGATTGGAATTGCGAATATATATAATAAGGCAAAGTAAAACCTACTTGGTTGAACACAGTTGTCAATCTATATTAGGGTAACTTTCGCTATTCAAAAATATATTTATTTTTCCGACTTTGCAGTTGATGAACTTATTCTCATCGGCTCCGATACTATGCTGTTTGTTCGTCTGAAGAGCCAATAACATGTAGCTCAGTTTTTCTGTGCTGGAAGACGTTTTTATTTTATTTGATTTCGTGGGGCGGTGGACAGGTCCCGGGCAGGTGACCAGGTTCCAATTTCTGAATGCTATTTCGCTTAATTTTTATTTCTTGGCATAATTGAACAGCTTGATATGTTGGTGGGTACTAGGGGTCACGTGAGGGACAAACCATTCTATGGTGTTCAAAGTAAGAGAGACGGGGTGCTTTTTTTTTCGACTCCCAACATGGCATCCAAATGCAATGTGGCCAGTGTAGTCACCAGCTGCTACCTTGCTCCTATTATTATTTTCTTATAATCTTCGGCGAAGCCCTGTAGTAAGGAAAGATGAACACACTTCGAACCTGCCTTCTGTCTCAATGAGAAAGCTGTAGTCATATTCGATTCCCCAGCCTACCATTTTGGCTGCAGAGAAATGGCTGGGCTTGAGGAAAAGGTAATATTTTATCGACGAGGTTATGCCCGCATCTCGCGACTGGTCTACCACGATGCCATTTATCTCGTACATTGCGCACTGGAAAAGGTGAAAAATCCCATTTAGAGTCAACTTGGTGGTGGTCGGGGGGGTGGGGGTCTCATCTGCCTTCGTTAGCCTACTTCTTATGTGCGCAATGGACTGTCTAGGCAAGGTGTAAATATCTTGACGCTCTACAGGTATTCAAACCTCCCTTCCAAGAGAGAAAGGCCCGACAAGATAAGGCTCGTAACAGTGCATTTAGATTTTATCAAATTTATCGTCAGATTATAGGCGTTGAACCACGTCGAGGATTTCGTCCACCATGGCGATTTACTTTTAAACCAAGGACGTGGAGAAACTCTGCGTTTTCAGTTGATAGCGCGAGTCCTCACGACTTATTGATCTTGGGTTCAACGTACCGCATGTATTTATACATTTTTTTCGTCCCAGTGAAATTTAGTCCCATCGTTTCAGGTGCAGGCACAAATAAATTTTTCTTCGTTTCGGAAATTTATGAGTTTATTGTTTTGGTTAACGATCGAATCAGTTACTTCCTGGATGCTCTTTGCAACGATAGGAATGATAATGAGCATGTTTGGAAATTCTACGATTTTATATCCAGTACCTATGGAGGGGGGAAACTCGTAAATAGTTCTGCTCGGTTTCCCATTCATGTAACTGCAAATTGCCAAATTACAGTTTATTCGTATGAAGTTAACTGGAAAGATGTTAACCGCACTCGACGATACATGTTTTTTCCTGCTTCGTACACGCTTTCTTCGAACTCCAGCATCAGCCCGATTGTACCGGTACCGTGAAATATACATCTGCGATGTAAAACATTTCGTCCTTCAGGGTATTCGGATCCCATGGAGCTCGAATGCAATGTCGTGTGGCAGCGACAACTTTATGAAGTATTCCATATCCTTCAGCTCGTACACCCGGGTGGGAATGATGATTTCCTTCGCTGCCCCCATAACCAAATACCGAAAACTGGAATTTTATTTTCCGTGATGTTGGATATGGAGTTGTAAGTTTGAAAATCCAATAGCCCCACATACCATTCTCCCTCCATTTCTAAGGGAGGGTAAAAACTGGCCTGCAGCTCGGTTGTTTGACCACTCAGAATGATAAGACACCAATATACTGATGAGATCGGTATGGCACACACACTTATTCCCTACGAATTATATTGATTTTTTTTTATCTTTGGAAATCTCGATTGCTGAAAAATTACAGACACAGGTGTCCACAGTTCCATGTATTAGGTATTTCTTCAATTTTGTAATTGTATTTTAAATTGGTATATTTCAAATACTCGTGCAATTCGGGTGGAGCATGCAAATTCCCAATACTATCATAATAGTCTGCATGTTTACCGTATTTTACGAAGGCTACAGAGTCCATACCGGGCCCGGCTGTAGTGTCCAGATTAATTATGGCTCATTTGTGTATCTTGGGTTTAAGAGGCTATGCTATGCATCTATCATCAATACTCCTCGAAAACTAGATTTTTCCAATTTGCAGGCAAACAGCTTCAAATTCTCGTTTGTGAGTGGGCGTCTAGACAGATTCACTTTGATTTCCTTCTTCGATTTTTCCCTATTTCCCTCTCCCCCCCTTAATACATTGATCTCCCTCTTCACCGATACAGGTGACAAATGTAGAGACCTTGGCCGTTTCTTTCTCCATGGCGATAGCTTCCAATTTTCTGTTATGGTGGTGGATTTCCTCGACCTGTTTTCGATCGTTCGAAGCTCGCTTAACATCACTTACAATATTCGTAACTGCCCCGGCGATACTGACCATATCACCCATTGCAAGTATCAGTGTGGGTGGTTACCCTCTTATCTTGTCCTTCCCTTTCCTCTTGGTACTGCCATTACATTTTGCTTGTACACAGACCATTGAATTAAACTGAGTGTTCAAACTATATAAATATTCTTTTTGTATAAGTTTTTTTTCAGTATAATGGATGTAAACGAGCAGGACCTTAGTCTCCCCTTGAGTATCACCGAGGAAGATGGCGAAACCGAGCACGAATTACGTCATAGTACTCTTTTGCCTAATAGCGTACGAGGTCTGATTTGTGGGCCGTCCGGTTGAGGGAAAACATGTTTCCTGCTGAGCCTGCTGGAAGAACCGAATGGCCTTCCGTTTGAGAATGTTGACGTTTATTAAAAATCGCTCCAGCAACCAAAATACCAGCGATTGGCACGAGTACTGCAGGCCGTGGATGGCGTAGGTTATTTTCCCTCCAGTGAAAACGAGAAGGTTGTGCCTCCGAACGAAGCACTTCATAAAACTCGATATTTGTCTTCGATGACATTGTCTGCAAAAAACAAACTTGTATTCGAGAACACTTTAGCAAGGGCGGCACGCGAACGTAGACTGTGTGTGCCTCAGTCAAACGTATTCCCGTGCACCCAAACAACTTCTTCGCACAATGCGAATTTTCTCGTTTTGTTCCGCATGGACGACACTAATTTATGCCACATTTACTAAGATCATGTAAATAGAGACATTACATTTGCAGAATTCAAAGAAATGTGTTCTTTGTGCTGGAAAGACAAGTTCGGTTTATTTGTAATCGTAAAGGAGAGCTCGCTACATAAAGGCAGGTAAAGACATGGGTTCGATCAGTTTATCCTACAAACGCAACCATGAGACTGGGAAAGATTTTTCAATTTGGTTGCACTGATTGTCACGATATCCTTGAACATGAGCAAAATCCCATCACCACTGCACACAGAGAAGACTTGTCCTTGTACAGTCGAAAATTGGAAAGTGTGAAGAATGAAGTAGTTGAAGATTTCATGGCTGTTGATAAACACATAGCGACTGGAGGAATGGATAATCGACATCATCAATGTATTGGGCGTGCAGAGATGAGAAGAATTGAAGGACCTACAAAATGTATTAATGTCCAAACTAGCTGCGAAAACTTATGTTGCAGGGCATAGCAAGAATATATTGGATACGTATGTTGGAGAGCTCGAAAATATCAAAATTGCAATTTCAGAAAATCGCCCATTTTTTCTTACAAAAAGACGAGGCCGATATATAAACATGCACGAAACGCCACTTTCACTCAGTGAACGATGGATAACCGAACCGAATTGGTGAGCGGGCTTCAGCGAGTGATTGAGGCGGTACAGACCAAGTACTTCACGAAAAATAACATAATGGCCATCAAGAATCGAAGGGAGGAGGCTCTCAAAACTATTACCCTTGAGCCAGACAAAATTAGATAAGAACAGAGTGACGGGGACGATACCCACGTTGAAATAAAATCTGAAATCAAGGTGGAAGAACCGACCCCGACGCGTAAACGGAAAAGAAGCCAGGAACTGCCCAGATCGGAAGGTAGCATCACTAGCGACGAAGATGATTTGCCTCTGATCGATTTTCTGCATACACAAGAATGGAAACAAACAGGAGAGCATGGGTCTGATGTGGGCACTCTTCTATCTCATTACATGGCTTCCTACTCTGACAGTACTGCCGACAAGATTTATAGTTTGCAGAAAATTGTTAGAAAATAATTAATTGGAAACAAGGAAGTTTAATTTTTTCCCAGGGATGTACTGCAGATCTGCAAGCACGAGGTGAAAATCGCACAGGGATTGAGCGAACTTTTGTATCGTAGGCGCACTGAACACTACACGGGATCGGATTTGGGCAAGTGCCGCCTTTTGTTAAAGCAAATTCACGCATATTACGCCGAGAATAACCCTGCATCATTTCGATTTAAAGACACAGCGCACGAAAAATTCCCCATTATAGCTTGACTGTTTTTTAGGGTAAATTAAATTGGTGGTTCGTGTTTGTATTAGAATTTGGAGTGCGGAGAAAAAATTGATTATGAGTATTGATATGATCCGAATGAGTTATTAGATAAGCTGAGACTTCTGATTGCATCGCAGGCAGCGGGAAACCTCTCGCACACGAACGAAATAATTTCCCTCATCCTAGAACTCGCGGAGGCGGGCTACATTTTGAAATGAGCAAGTATGCAGTTGCTGACTAGCTGCACAAATATACTAGGATAAATTGCCCACGCAGAAAATACGTCATGAAAGGGCTGGACGATACTTTCCAATCGGAACTGTTCGAAATGCAAGACTTTGCTTGTGTGAATAAAGGTCACCACTACATTTGGACCATAATCTATACTTTTTCCAAGTATGCCTGGGCCAGGCCGCTCAAGTCGAAGAATGCGCGCGATGTCACGAAAACCATGGCGGATGTGTTGCGCGAAGGACGCATACCGAAAAATCTCCACACCGATCATGGTAAAGAATATTTTAATGCCACTTTTCGTGCACTTCTGAAAAAGTATGGCATAAATAATTATTCTACATACTTTGGGATCAAGGCCAGCATCGTCGAGCGTTTTCACAAGACGCTCAAAGCTAAACTGTGGAGACATTCCATGGCGTACGGAAACTACGAGTGGTTGGATATACTCCCAAAACTCGTTTGCGAGAACAATTCTACTGTTCATTCTACCAATCGCATGAAGCCCGAAGACATGAAAAACGACTCCCTGGATCGAAACGTGTATGCTAATCTGAAGAGTAGGGACCCACGCAAACCCAAAGCCAAGATCGGTGACTTGGTGCGGATTAAAAAAAAACGGGGAGTTTTCCACAAAGATTTCCGTCAGAACTGGTATGCAGAGTTGTACAAGGTAGTGCGTATACGACACTCGTAGCCACACATGTATTACTAACAGGACCTATGCGGCAAACCCATCATTAGTGGATTTATCACCGAAGAGATCTAGCCTACGCAGTTTCCAGACAGGTATTTGGTGGAGAAGGTGCTGAAACGACGTAATGGTCGCACGTACGTGCGGTGGCTGGGTCACTACAAACGTGATGAGTCCTGGATCGCCGAAAAAGACAATTTGATGTAAAAACCCTGCTAAAAGTTCAATTTAATGTAAACATATAATTTTTAATACAATAAATCGTTACATGTGAGCTGAGAATCTCGTTCTTTTATTATATCCCTTTTGTCCGGCGAACGCCTGCGGGCTGTTATGTATGATCGCATGGATTCGAGATTAATTCTCATAATGTTTAAAGTTGAAGTAAATCTGTAAAGCGTTTCATGCATATATATATTCTTAAATTGGTGTATGCATGTCTTTTTTGGGTGTACTAAGTAGAATATTAACTTTTTTTTTCACCGTTTGCTATTTCAAATTTGATGTTATCACCATAATAAATCTTTGTTCTATAATTGATTTTTCGCGTGCGAAATATTCCACGCCTTTTTAACTAACGTGAAGCTGATTATGAATGGACAGTGCAGATATTTTATACATTATATTTTCCTTGTTCGCTAGCTATAATTTTGTTTTAAACGTGTTTGAAAAATATGTGATGGGAGTTTAATTTTTTTAAGGATTTTTTTCTCTTTTTTTTACAAATGAGTATGGGAACTGGTATAATTTTTTCATCAGTATGTTCTGTTTGTCCCCATTATTATGTTATGTCTTTTTTTCATAAATCAGTTTGTTATGTCTGTNTTATACATTATATTTTCCTTGTTCGCTAGCTATAATTTTGTTTTAAACGTGTTTGAAAAATATGTGATGGGAGTTTTATTTTTTTAAGGATTTTTTTCTCTTTTTTTTACAAATGAGTATGGGAACTGGTATAATTTTTTCATCAGTATGTTCTGTTTGTCCCCATTATTATGTTATGTCTTTTTTTCATAAATCAGTTTGTTATGTCTGTTTTTCAAAAATCAGTATTTTATGTCTTTTTTACATAAATCAGTATGTTATATCTCTTTTTTTATATAAATCAGTATGGTAATGTGTATATTTTTTTCATAAGTAGGGTAACGTGCATATTTTTCTGAAGTGTTGAACCTGGACCCTCCGGTCAGTGTCCCCTTTATGTTTTCTAGAATGGACTAAAGACAAAGGCGTGTTTTTTTCCCACATATTAAAGTTTCTTAAATAAAATAAATACGCAATCATGAAATATTTTTGCAAAGTGTTAAAGTTTTACATTATAAATTAATAAGAAATAGATCTCTGCTGGAATAATAAATTTAATGTAGCTAGTGTGTAGTCACAACTGTAGGCGAGCAAGCTCCAGGTGGCCCGCGCGCCCGCCCACTGCGTGTTCAGCAGGAAGAGCAAAGTACATTTTGTGCACAGTTTCCAACCTTAACTAAGGCGGCCTGTGCCGCTGCTACACGGCACGCCAAGATATAATTTACGAGTCCGCCTTCATCGGCAAAGTGTTCAAACCCATAATCCAAATTTATTTTATAAGTACATGTATAACATATCATCCTTTTTTTTTTTACGACTAGAGTCTCAAAAGATGACAAAAGATACCGCCTACGGACTACACTGTCCTATATAGGCTGCGTTGTCCCCGTTTACGGGTCGGTGGAGGGCTTTTCTGTGGTTAGGGAATTTATAACTAATTTAAGCGAACACGGCACCTGTCCTGGATAAATAAATGAAGGTGTGATCAGGCAGGCCGCTCAGCTAAGGGCCTGACCACAACTCGTAACATTTACCCCCATGTTCACTAGCGAGATGCTCTCATCTCGCCCTGGAGACCGTGTGTATTATGCAGATGACTGGGTGTTGCGGGGTTCATCTTGTGGTAGTAGGAATGTGTATCGGGTTGAAGTCCTCTTCGCTACAGAAGGAAAATTTTTTTGGAAGGCAATACAGTAGACAAAGAAGCTAGGAATAAGGAACTGCCAATTACTTTTGTGCAGTCCTCGGGCGAGATGGGCCGAAAAAACGCTGTGCTGTGTGTTTGTAATGGCCGTGCGGGCCTTGAACTTCAATCCTGCTGGGTGTGCAAAGTGTCTTCCCCACGGGCGCGGCAGACGCACTGTGGGTAGCTCGCGAACACGTCAGCCTGTCTTGAGGTTGTGGGTTCCCAACACTAACACTATATGGCGTGAATAGTTCAATAAAATAAATTATTTGTAAGGACGGAAAATTCAAAAACAATGTGGTAATAATTACAATAGAGGTAAACTGAAATGCAAAAGTATAGAACTAGGAAAACCTAAGTGCTCTCACCCCGGTTTATTTATTACTTTATTTATGTTTGTACATAAAACTCCAATTCCTGGAAATGAAATACATGCTAATACACACAATGAAAAAGCAGTGATGTAATAAGATTACATAATGAGTGATACATGTCGTCACGGTTGTGAGGATAGTAACAGGATGGTATCGTAATATAGCATGTTATTAAATTAATTATTTAAACCTACATAATTATGAAAATAAAATAAAACTCTTAAACTACGTTTCAATTTGTAAGAAGGTAATTGGAGGGATACTTAAAGTAACATAATATTAATAAATCCATTCTAATATACACTAGTATCTAAAAATAACAAAACAATTGTTTAATGTAATAAATGTTAACGCATTTTACAACAAAATGTTTCTCTAATAATAATAATAATAATAAAATATGAATATAATTCTTTTAAATTTTACATCAAAGTTTCTTATTTATACAAGAATAAAAATTTTAAAATTCAATATCAGAAATGTCATGTCATAACAACATGTAATTGTGTGGCCACGTTACTAAAATTAGTATAAATGAGACGTCTCTTTGTCATAAGAATTGACGTAAACCATTCATTGTTTCATTCGTAGACTGTTTTAATGTAGTGTATTTTTCCTTCTTAGTATTTACATTGTTGGTAGCATTGAAATATAACTTTTGTTTAAATTCTTTTAAATCATAAAATTAAATTAATATTTTTTGATCCATTCTACACTTTAATTTACAAACATTTGATTTTGGAGGCCTTCTAACAGTAATCTTAATATGTTAAAATATATTTTTTTATGTTAAGCAATAATACATTTTATAGAGTAAAGTTGTTATGTATGTTTTACTGTTACCTGCAGGGTGCAGTGTAAGTGGTGTATGTAAAATATCAAAACTGCTGGTTACCTGTGTAAGACACGCGAGCTGCGTTAAAAGTAAGAGAAGATGCAATTTAATGAAAGTGCGCGCCTTGACGACGTTGCTGTGTGTGACGTCAGAGCAGGTGTACTTCTGCCTCTGCTATCGCGGACACTGCATGCGCCGCCCTCCGGAGGGACTAGGGACATCACATGACGTCACTGCTGGTTGCTGCTATTCATTAACCTGCGGAACCTTTGTTCTGAAATTTACAAGGGAATTTATTAACAGAATGCTTTCATAGCTTATCAAAACACCCAATGTGCGGTAAAATTTTACTTTAAATAAATAATATAGCCCTTAGAATTTAGGCGAATAGGGTCATTTAAAACTTATTTGTTAATTTTATCATGGTCCTATTATAAATATGTTACTATAATAGTTCATAAAATAAATAGATTCACTAGCCATAATTATTAATCTACAAATAAAAAATCTTAGTAAAATTAACGAATAAGAAATAACATCACAACCAATAAAATAACTTAAATTTCAAAAATAAAAAGATCTAATAAAATAAAAATAAAATAAAAATATTAATAAAAACAAACTTAAATGTACTAATCACCAGAATCCATAATAAGAAAGAGGAATTAAAAATAAAGAAAATATTAAAAACTTTAACATTGAAGCAAATTAAAAGATGAAAAATAATCACTACCATAACTACGAATTAATCTAACAAGTAATGATAAACCTAATACAGACTCACAATTATTATATTTCTGGGTGTGTCTGACCTTGGAAACTTGCATGTTGAGATGTGCGTTAAAGTTAATTTATTTCTGAATAGTGTTCGTCGATTATAATCTCAGGCAAAAAAAATCTTTATGCTAACTTATGTTTCTGTTTAAAATCCATTTCTTAGGCAATGTCTACAAATCGGGATGGTTATACAAATACGTATTTTTATACAGATTTTTTTTTCTGAAAATAATTTATTGCAGTTAGCTGTGTGCGCGGATAAAACTCTTAATTATTAAAATGTGTTAATATGTACACTGGACACTTAACACATTATAAGCAGAATATAATGACATTTATTATTATAAGAAAGGCCTCTCTGGTCGGGTCACCACTCCGCTAGAGGCACAAAGATTGCTCCGCGTCTGTCGCAGAACGAAAGGTTTAACCTCCTGAGTAAGTACTCCTGACAACTGAGTGGATGTGGGTAAACCGTGAGCGGACAGTCGCAGTCGAAATGGGTGTGTCACGGCCACTATTCCCATTTCGTTAAATATCCTTGACATTGCACACAATTATACCTTCTCACATCAGGTTTAGCAATCTGCGCATCCACTTCAGGACTGGTGTGAAAGCCCTGGGTAATGGGCTAAGTCCATGAATCACAATAATGCGTGAACCCAACGGAAATCATTTTTCCCCGTGTCCGTATGGCAATGGATTGTGGGAAGTGTATGAGAATATAGGGAGTATAAGGAACTTGACGAGAACAATACAGGTAAAGTTTAAAGTGGGTAATGGAAAACCTTTGCGAGTCGGTACTGATGTGGGAATGTGTCGTCTCGGCACTTTGCAACTGGGACCTGTCGCTTGACATGTACCCGTGAATTATCGTCCTTCAATATGGCAACTTATAACGTAATACGTGATTTCTATCAGCGTACAAAAATCTCATAGTTAACTGACATCTCTTATTTCTATGCATTTTTCTTAAAGATATGTTGACTGGTGGGAGAGCATAATAAAATTCTGTACCTTTATCCGAGCACAATAATATCGTACTACATTACTATCTATTGTAAGGAATTTGTTTAATTAGCATGAGTTGAAAGTTAATTTAATGGCAATTGGCACGTGATTATGAATTACTATCACAGTAATACTTTCATTTTAAATAACAACATCCATGCGCAGACAGGTGATCTAAATCTTAATTTAAATTACTAGAATGGCATTGCTGAGGTAAATATACGCAACTAAGGACTTACGGTTCATACTGAAATTATTTAAATATTAATAACGTTTGTTAATAAGGATTAAAATAATTGCTTTGTTAGTTTAGATATTGTGCTGTAAAATGAAATTTATTATTTAAATCCGATAAATTTTAAAAGTCGATATTATGACGTTATTTAAATTATACAGCCACTTAAAAGTTAAACGTTTTAATGTTAAAAGTGGAGGTGGCTGAAATTTTGTTACTATTTAAAAATAAATTAATGTGGGTGGGGAATTTATTTAAATGGCGGTTGATGGTAGAGAAGCTGATTCAAGGCAGCGAGAGGGTAGGGAGGAACCAAGCCTCCACTATTGTTTTGGTTTAGTTATTTTGTTGGTATTTTTTCCTTAATGGTGATAAGGGGGGTAAACATTTATTGATAATAGTTATGTAGTGAACAATATATAAAATAAGTTTATTTAACATTCAGTTTGTACAATATTATTTCAATATAAATACACTGAAGAGCAAAAAAAAAACTGGTACACCTGCCTAATATCGTGTAGGGCCCCCCGAGCACGCAGAAGTGCTGCAAGACGACATGGCATGGACTCGACTAATGTCTGAAGGTATGCAGGAGGCAATTTACACCATGAATCCTGCAGGGCAGTCCACAAATCCATACGAGTGCGAGGCAGTGGATATCTCTTCTGAACAGCACGTTGTAAGGCATCCCAGATATGCCCAATAAGTTTCATGTCTGGTGATTTAGGTGGCCAATGGAAGTGTCTAAAGTCAGAAGATTGTTCCTGGAGTCACTTGGTAGCAACTCTTGATGTGTGGGGTGTCGCATTGTCCTGCTGGAATTGTCCACGTCCGGTGGAATGCACAATGGACATGAATGGGTGCAGGTTATCGGACAGGATGCTTACGTATCTGTCACCTGTCAGAGTTATATCTAGACGTATCAGGGGTCCCATTTCATGCCAACTGCACACGCCCCATACCATGACAGAGCCTCCACCAGCTTGAACAGTCCCCTGTTAAGATGTAGGGTCCATGGATTCATGAGGATGTCTCATACCCGTACACGTCCATCCACCCGATACAATTGGAAATGACTCGTCAGACCAGGCAACGTGTTTCCAGTTATCAACAGTCCAATGGCGGTGTTGGCGGGCCCAGGTGAGGCATAAAGCTTTGTGTCGTGCAGTCAACAACTGTACACGATTAGGCCTTCGGCTCCGAAAGCCCATATCAATGATGCTCTGTTGAATAGTTCGCTCGCATGCTGGCACTTGTTGATGCCCCAGCATTGAAGTCTGCACCAATTTGAGAAAGGGTTGTATGTCTGTCACGTTTAATGATTCTCGTCAGTCGTCGTTTGTCCCGTTCGTTCACGATCTTTTTCCGGCCGTAGCGATGTCGAAGATGTGATGTTTTACCAGAATCCCGATATTCGCGGTACACTCGTGAAATGGTCGTAAGCGAAAATCCAAATTTTTTCGCTACCTCGGAGATGCTATGTCCCATCTCTCGTGCGCCGTCTATAACAACACATCCAAACACACTTAAATCTTGATAAACTGCCATTGTAGCAGCAGTAACCATTCTAGCAACTTTGCCAGACGCTTGTTGTCTTTTATAGGCACTGCCGACTGCATCGCGTTACTCTGATTGGTTCCATACCTCTGTTATGTGAATACGCACGCCTATACAAGTTTTTGGCTATCCAATGTATACTTGAATATGAACGGGGGGAGCTATACTAAGATACTAAAATATTAAATGATATTATTTTATAATGATTTAACCAGTCACGTTTTGAGTAAAGCCTAATAGGAGAGTCCCCACCTTGTTTACGATTCTGGACGCTGAGTAAGATGGCGCAAGTCGTTGACCGGACACACCCATCTTCAGTGGTCTTATTGTTACAATTGTCCGACGAATAAAGACCCCGCCCACGGACTACACTGTCCAATATCGGCTGCGTTATCCCTGTTTACGGGCCGGTGGAGGGGATTTCTGTGGTTTGCGATTTCATAACTAATTTCAGCGATCACGGCCCGTGTCCTGGATATATAAGTGAAGGTGTGATCAGGCTGGCCGCTCAGCTAAATGCCTTACCACAGCTCGTAACAACTAATACGGCAGCCACATTCCTTCCTGTTTGTTCCTGGTTAAAGTTGTCGTTGAGGGTGTGTCCAAACAACTGTGGCACAATCATGAAACTAACATACGATAAGTCTACAGTCAGCAGTAAGAATTTGCCAGATTCAATAACCTCTGCTCTTCAATTCGTGGCTCATGACTGTAGAGTGAATACAGGATAAAATGCGCTTCTCAACTTTGCAGTAACAATTCCGTAGTCCCAACATAGAGAGTACCGGTAATCCAAAGATTCACCATTATTGGTTGTTCAAGTTTAATTGAGCACTTTTGAAATCAACTATTGAAATTTCTCATGGTTCCTGCCTGTATGTGAATATTTTAACGCGCACACTAATTGGCATCCGCTCAGTAAAGTTAATAACGACGGTGGTAAAACAGTCCCTTGTCTTTACGCTTAATTAAAAGGGTTGGGTATACATTCGTGAATACTAATATTAGAAATTTTGTTTCTGATTTTTTTTTTTAAATACACAGGAGTCAGAATGACCTTATTTGTAAAATATTTGCTTTTCTAATAATTTCACATTTTCATTTGACCTATGCTGGAATAAAGTGATTTGGCCGATGGCAAAGTAAATTTTACATATTGTGGAGTAATATGCAGTGTCCGTAAAAGTAGATCTTAAGCACGGCTTTCAAAAGTACTCAGTTTGCCGTGAACAGCCTTTATATTCTTGTAGGTAACACCGTTAAACTTGTAGGCACTACTCATAAATATTCTTTCTTCGAACAAATTATTTTTAGAACACAAAGATTTTGAATTATGGGATGTCAAACACACAATTATAGAATTTTACGGGATATGCCAATACATTTTACGAAATCGTTTACAAAAAACTTTACGAAGGTGACTGAAAGGTCCTGTCGTAATTCACTTTAAGGTATACTTAGCAAAGCATATTTTACAAAAAAAAAAAAAACAAATCGTATACAAATATTCTCATTTCAAGCAATTTTTTAAAATTTCAAATATTTTTCATAGCGTAATTTTAAAGATTCCTGGAAATATCTCACAGTACCTTATATCAATGTCCATAATATCATTTCGGTCAGTTAATTTTTATTATATGTACGTTCCGAGATCACTAAAGTTGGGGTTTTGACAGGCCATTGTGTAAAAAATATGGAATTTAAAACTTTTTTATGCAAGGAATTAGTACTTATAAGTTACGTCTGCAAGTTGGACAGCATTTCGTACTAATATAAAATTATGCATTTTTTTGGCAACCAGCTCCCTTAACCCGTTTCGGTCCCGAAATCATAAGTCAAGTATTGCAATAATGTAACATTTTGGCAAGAGCTGTACTCATGTAGAGTATGCTTCCCGCGACCAGTGCCGGTGTTACCGGCATTAACCAGTCATAAACGAGGAACGCAGAAACTTTCGCAAATCTGCTTCTAGGCTCTTCGCACTAAAGTAAGAATTTTTGAAACAAACTTTTGAAAAAAAAAAAACTGCTCATAACTACTCATATACTGCATTGCACACTGGCTCGCATGCTCCTAAGTTGGCAGAAAATTAATAAAAATGGTTCTTAACACATGACATTGTATTGTTAGTATAATGTTTAAATTAATGGCCACTGAAGGTACTATCTATTGTGAATAAGTTTTAAAAAATGTATTTGTATATAAGCACCGCATTTACATTTTTAATAATTCGACGTTCTTACTTTGACGCCGTAGGCATAAAGTGATCAGACCTATGACAATGTTAGTTTTATATATGGCGGATGCGTACAATATGAGGAGGAAAAATAGATCCAAAGCAGCGCATTCAAAAGTTCTGTTAACCGTGAAAAGCTTATACCCACAAGGAAGATTCTGAAAACACTGAAAACTGCTGCCTCGCTGTGTACAGTAACGATCCCAGCATTCGTGTGCAACATATACTCGATCGTGTTTAACAAGACTGTACTGGTTAAAAGGCCTTTTTGCTAACATACCTGTCAAACCCACACTCTTTGTTAGCACTGTTGTTTACGTAAATACGTATTTCGAAAGTTTATTACACTTCCTTTGAACGACAGTTAATGTTATATATATACATAATATATGTATAGATATACATAATATTTTTAAAATAAAATTTGGATTTTGAAAAATTAAATATAAAGGAAGGTCAAGCCAGTATATTTCAGATGCCTTCTTAACAAAAACTGAAGTCTAATAATTAAGTCATTACTGCGGCACTTAACCTTTCTTGCTACTCGTTGCAACCGAACGAGTAATTACTCGAGCCTGTTCTGGTCGAGAAATACTTGTAGAGTCGTTAAAATTTGTATAATAAAATTATAAACCCATTAAGGACATATTATTGATAAGCCACGCCTACAGCTTACTTTAAAATAATAATCTTAAAAAAGTAGAAGAATTTTTTAAGGGGTTTAAAACTTAAAAGTCAAAGCGTGTTTGCGTATAAACTGGAACGGTTTTTCACAGGCAGGAAGAAATTATATGGACACTTACCGCTGTCGGCCTGCATCATAATTAATGAGCTCCAGGAAGAGAAGCGAAACCGGAAGTTTCACTCGAAAAAAATATACAACAAGAGCGGAGCATGGAAATCACGATACAATCGCCCAATGTTAGAAATGAAGTTGTTTTCTCGTAATTGTGGCATAAATCACAAGTGCTCTGTATTAACTAGTGAGCTGCGAAAAAAAAAAAAAAAATGTTGACCGAACTAGGAGAGCCGTGAGTGAGGCAACGAGCGCGGTGTTTTACTTGATTGATGGGAGTATGGGTAATTTATGAGGGTTAAAGTTGTTGGGGGCGGGGCGCGAGGAGAGAGCTGCCTGCGCGGCAGATGGACTGCTCACAACTTCATCGTCCTTTGTTCTCGCCCCTTGCTATCCCTGCGCGCAACTGCTCTCACAAGAGTCAGCTTCAAGCACCAGTAGGCACACACTTCACTTCTTCGTATCCTTCTAACGTTGGTCGAGTTCACACTGCAGTTTGCGACAGTGCCACGGGGTACATCAAGACAAGCATAACAAACAAACAATAAGTTACCGATATAACTGATGATCCTACTTTCAACTGCACAAATGCAAATAATTTTGAAGGATTTCTTAAAAGGTTAGATGATAGGTGGGTCTTGACGTCTTGTCGATAGCGATAACATTATAAACGCAACCGGGGACAATTGCACACGGGACTCGAACACAGAACGCCTCGTACCGTAAGCTGCCGTGCAACCAACTACTGTACATTACAGAGGCAGGATTCAGAGCATCAACTTCGGTAGTAAGCAGTTTAAAGTTTTGGTAGACTGGGTTCAACAACTTCAAATATTTACAGGGGTATCGTTTTGGAAACAAGTATGTGAGCCACTTAAATCATGTTAGTTTACATGGACTACCGTAGTACTACATGTGTACAGGATTTGGTAAAATAGGTTCTCTGGTTCCGAGATATGGCATACAAGTTTTACTTTTTCATTTGGCGCTATCGTACAAAAAGCTCTAAAAACAGACTCTGTATAGGCATATTTGATGCGTCTAATATATGCATACATAAATATTTTGGTTCAAACTTGTAACATCATTTTATATATATAGTAAATTTATCTACATAATTTATATTCCACCATTTTTTTTAAATTGTTATGTAAGTTTGCATAAAAGTTGCATTTGAGCACCTGGCACTATCTTACAAAAGGTGGTAAAAGATGATCTCGTTTAGCATATTGGACTCTTCTAATGGATACTCTCAGCATAAACATTTTAATTGATATTGTTTGAACTATTTGTAATGCATAAAAAACTTATTTAAATTATTTATATGGCAGTTATGCTACAAATAAGGAAAGACACACTTAAAATATGGCCTACTATTGCACTACTTGCATGCAAAGTTCGGTGGGAATCAGTTGATAGGTCCGTAACATAAAACATAAATGCTCCATTTTCTCACGTTTTGCTCTATTCATTACGGGAGAACAAAACGGTTATTTATTGACACATTCTATTTGTTATTTTTACTTGTACATATTAAAGTCAGTTGAAAATGTTTGGGAAATATGGTTTACTAACCTAAAATATTTTCACACCTACTATTTTGAAAATATGTGACTACCTCCTTAAGTCATATAAATTTAGATGGCATACAAAAGTTTAACTTGTCGTCTGAATTGAGTGGGTATCAGTTAAATGTTTCTCGAGATAGGAGACAAAAGCTTAATTTTTCAAGTAGCGCTATCTTAGAAAATGGCTAACAAATGAGTTTATATATAAGCTTATTTGATACTTGCATAGACACTGCCACCATACAAAATTAAGTTGAAAATGTTTTCGTTATTCCTAAGATATAGCATATTAAATAAAATATGAATATATGGATACCATTTTGAAAACAATTGCCAGACCCACTTAACATATGTCCGTTCACATATTCTACTGTATAATTACTTGTCTGCCAACTTTGGTAGGAATCGGTTAATTGTTTCCTGAGATAAGACAACACTTAAATTACTCATGTGGCATTATCTTACTAATTTTTGAGCAAAAGCGGCTTTGAGCAGTCGGATTTCATGATTGTAATAGATATTGTCAGCATTCAAAATTAATTTGAAATTTGTTACATTATTAGTATATATAGCATAAAAGTTTAAAATGTTTATATGGCCTCCATTTTGGAAATAATATTCTGATCTACTAATAAATATTAGTTTACATGTCCTACCCTAATATTACTTGAGTGTAAAATTTTAAGTGTTTGGTTGACTGTTTCTAGAGATATGACATTTAAACTACATTTTTTTATGTGCCGCTATTTTACAAAACGGTGGACAAAATTGGACAAAATAGGCTATACATTGAAACATTTGATGAGAGTAAAAAATACTTTCAGCATAACACGTTTGGTCGAAATTGGTTAAACGGTATGGTACATATCGCAAATAAACATAAAATTTTATATTGGCGCCATTTTGAAAATGAGTGATTAAGGTATATCCATTTAAATTGCATGTATGAACATGGCTTACAATAGTGTTACAAATATGCAAAATAAAATGGCGGGTAAATAATATTACCACTTCCTAAGTGTAATGTTTATGTCATCCACTGTCAACTTTCAAAATTTGTTTTAAATCTGTTAAATGTTCCCGAGATATAATAGTGCCCTAAATAATAAAATTGCCACAGTTTTTGAAACAACTACTCTGCGTGATAGAAAACTATAAAAGTTCTATATACCTACTAAATACTAAATTAGGACCTAGTTTGGTGAACTTCGGTAGTCACGTTTAAAAATTATAAGGGGGTGACATACATTACAAGACAGACATAAGCCTTTATTTCTTTCGGATAGTATGTTTTAAAAACATGTAATATATTTAAATGCCTTATATGTGGAAAATCTATAACTATTCTATATTTGACTACTTTTAAAACTTCCAAAGCTTTCATTTTACTGGCCCTGTCTAAAAGAACATTAAAACGGTCCCTGACAGCTTCGTTAGTTTAATTCTTATGGTTTGGTTCGTTAATTCGGCGAGCTCGAAATCGATTACATTTTGACTATGTAAGTAATACACAAAATATTTGCAACTAAAATTGTTACTTTCTGAAAAATGGTATTACTTTCAGCCACTGGCATAGGCCCATAGAGAAGACAGATTAGTATAGGTTCCCGTTGAGATTCGAAAAGATTTTAGAGTTTAGTAAAATGTAATTACGAAAATAAGAGTGCAGGCTAAGTCACACAGAAAAAAAATATTAGGGTTAAACAGTTTGAGCTATCTGAGACATCCTGCTTAAATTGCTTCCTAAATAAATATACACTGAAGAGCCAAAAAAACTGGTACACCTGCCTAATGTCGTTAAGATACTCCCCCCCCCCTCCATGGAGCACGCAGAAGTGCCGCAAGACGACGTGGTATGGACTCGACTAATATCTGAAGGTATGCAGGAGGCAATTCACACCATTAATCCTGCAGGGCAGTCAACATATCCAATCTGCGCCAATTTGAGAAAGGGTTGCACGTCTGTCACGTTTAATTATTCTCGTCAGTCGTCGTTGTCCCCTTCTTTCACGATCTTTTTCCGGCCGCAGCGATGTCGAAGATGTGATGTTTTACCGGATTCCCGATATTCTCGGTACACTCGTGAAATGGTCGTACGCGAACATCCAAATGTTATCGCTACCTCGGAGATGTTGTGTCCCATCTATGGCGCGCCGACGATAACACCATGTTCAAACTCACTTAAATTTTGATAACCTGCCATTGTAGAAACAGTATCCGATCTAGCTCCCGACCGCATCGCGTTACTGTGATTGGTTCCATACCTCTGTTATTTGCATACGCCGCCTATACCAGTTTTTTTGGCTCTTCAGTATACATTAAATTAATGCAAAAAAATAAGTTGAGTTCTTTTACGAAAAAAAAATTGTCCGCTGTAATGTAATTCTACATGGAGATAATCGGTAATGTACCAAATTGGTGTGAATGTTTCATTGTTAACTATTCACTTCTTTCTTTATTGTAAATATGTGCTGTAATATGTACGAAAACATATGTGATATTAATATTTAAATAATATTAAACAATTTTGCGGAGATATTTGAGCTTTTTAGAGCTCAGTAAATTTTCCTTTTTCCTCAAATATTTAGTTCCGTTAATTGGTCATGTTATTGATTTAGGGCCTTAATAGCAAATTTGAACCTCAGTAATGTTTACAACCTCACAACAGAATAATACAATGCCATTTCATAAGCATGTATTTATAATGAAGTTCCTATGGCTTAATGAAAACATTTTATAACAAATTTCGTATTTATGGTCGTGATCGCAAAGGGATTAATTACGTTCCTGTGGCCGAAACTGATTTTGCACCCATTTTTAGGCATGACGCAATTATGATTACCTATTCCGTTACAAGNACGTTCCTGTGGCCGAAACTGATTTTGCACCCATTTTTAGGCATGACGCAATTATGATTACCTATTCCGTTACAAGGTGGTACGAGATAGAATATGATTGCGTGGATCCTGTGGTCTTTTGTCTTTTTGTTTACAATGGCCTGTCTACAACTGTCATGTTGACAACACATTCACGGATACGTCCCATTAATTATTAACTAATGTTTATACAGTTCCTCTGTCATAACAGAGTTTCGTGGAACTGATAACAGAGTACAGTAAACTCATAAATATTATCTACCTTTTTTGTTACTACTGTGTTGTTAAAGNTTCGTGGAACTGATAACAGAGTACAGTAAACTCATAAATATTATCTACCTTTTTTGTTACTACTGTGTTGTTAAAGTGTGAACATATAAAGGTTTTTACGATGTTAAATTGCAAATTTGATAATTTTTGAAGGAATACATAATTAATTCAAAGAAAACTCGCTGTAACAGATATCTTATACTTTTTTGGGGTTTCTTCAATTTGTCTCATGAATTTTATTTTTACATGTCGGTTAGTAAATAGTTTTAAAATATTACAAGTGTATAATAATGTTTAAAATTATTCGTCTTTATCCAAATACCTCATTAATGTCCAGTTTAAATTAAAATATTTATATGTTTGCACCCAGAAACCTTTGGGAAAAAAGAAATTATCATTCTTTTTCCACAGTCTTTTGCACTTACTTATCAGAGTTTGGGGCGAAGATGCATCGTGTGAATATTTAGGTTGTTCGTGATTTGATGGCCATGGACGCGCAGGTAACGAATGTTCAAGGACAAATTACCAACAGATTGAATGCGGCATCGGCATAAAATTCAGAGTATCTTAAAGTGCTGAAAGATTCCATACAGCATACATTCACTACCTCGAGTTTTTACCTGGTCAGGAACACGGATATTCAAAAACACAGCAGGAATATAGTAGATGCCTGCAACGAATCGTTTGTCACAGACTTACGACTAAACCTATAAAAGAGAGCCACAGAAACAATTTTTATTCAGTGCGATGTCAGACATTGCTAGCAACCTGCAACGAGTAATAGAGTTGGTTCGCTCGAAGTATTTGCTCGCCAAGAGAGCTAGACTTTAGTGCGACCTTATAAATGAAGACATCTCATAGTCCATTACTCGCTGTCTCAATGTATTCAAGAAGAGCGATGGAGTAGACTTCTGCGTGAAGATCAAAATTTACGATACTGTTCAACCTACAAAGGAGCAGGAACATGTCGATGTACAAACAGATTGGGACGATGAACCAGATATGGATGTCCCAAACAAGAAAAATGTACGGAAGAAAGCCCTCAAATCCAATGCTCTGGCTAATTGCTACCTACAGTTGTACGGTGTATACAGGTACGAAGATAAAAGATTTCTTGGTGGTGATGAAATAGAGTTTTTACCAGGTGGTATCATTCAAGAAGCGATTACCAGACGCATGGAACCCGCAGGCTTTATTATCTATTTCGCAAGGAGCCTGGACAGTATAATGATGATGACCTGATGGAATACAAGGTGTTGCTCGAACTCACACATGCGCTTTGCCAAGATAACGATCCCGAGACCATTGCTTAAAACTATGAAGATCACGAAAAAAATCGCCATTCTCAAAGACTTCATTATTGACCTAGCACTAAAAAAGTGGTGAAGGTCTGAAGATAGACGGTGACAAGAATATCGACTACATGTTTTAGGATGCCATGAACGAACTTGTCGATAAAATTTCACAACTGCTCGCTTCACAAAGGGTTGGAAGTTACTCGCACTCAATGAGATTATATACATCGTCGAAGACGATGGATATAATCTCATTGATGCTTGGGTCAACAAGGTTTACAAATACATGTTGACAGTCATCGATGCCTACAGCAAATTCGACTGGGCCAGGCCGGTCAAGTCAAAGAATGCACGCGAAAATCATCGAGGCCATGGTGGATGTATTGCGCGAAGGATGCATCCCAACTAATCTGCAAACCAACCAGGGCAAGGAATTCTACAATGCGAAGTTCATGGCCCTGATGAAGAAAGATAACATAAATCATTATTCCAAGTACAGCTATCTCAAAGCATCTATCACCGAGAGGTTCAACAGGGCTCTGAAGGGCAAGATGTGAAAGCATTATGCTACGAATGGCATCTACAATTGGCTTAAGCTATTGCCGAAACTCGTTTGAGATTACAATTTTAAAGTTAATTCTACCATTCGCATGAAGCCCGACGACATCAAGGACGACTTCCTGCTTCCGAGCGTGCATGTGATTCCGAAGAGGAGCCACCCATGCAAGCCTAAAGTAAAGATTGGCGACCTGGTGTGCATCTCCAAACAGAAAGGCATATTCAAGAAAGGATTCACAGTGAATTTGATTCTCTAACTCTTTTGTGTGCGACGTATACGCAACTACTCTCCGAGGACCTACTAGCTCGAAGTTCTGAACAACATACCCAACACTAGCAGTTTATATGCAGAGGAGACACAGCCAACGAAGTTCCCAGATGTATATTTGGTCGAGAAGGTGCTGTAACGATGTAACGGAAGGGCATCCGTCAAGTGGTGGGAATTCCCTGCCAACTACAATTCCTGGGTCGCTGCAGCGGACATCGAGAGGTGAACTCGCCATGGAAGAGAAAGATTACTATAGGTGTATGAATGAATAAATATGCATATTTTTATTCAGTGGCTGATGTGTTTCCTCACGTCATTGTACATACATTTTCTTATAAAAATAAAATTGATTAAAAAAATTAAATTAAAATGTAATTTGTAAAATAGGAAAAAATATATATATATATATATATATATATATATATATATATCCATGTCTGGCGGGTGTCTTGTCACCAAAATGTTTGGATATGTGAGATATGGGAGATCTCTGGCAGTAGATGCAAAAAATAAATGTCTAGTACACTCTAGTATCCAAAACTAGAAATAAGTATGTGTTAAAGGCGCAATTTAATAGCCAATGAATGGGCAGACACAATCTGTTTGTATGGGTGAATGGATAATTTGTTATGTAAGGCAATGATTAATTTGTGTTGAGGAGGGGGTGAGTGGTGGGGGTATTTGTTAGGGTGTTTGGGTAAGCGGAGGTACGATGGTGTAAAATTTTTTTTTGCGATATTTTTGTATTTTTTAAAGGGGATGGGGTTGGGGAGATGGTGAGGTGTGTGCGGTGAATGGTAAAGTGATGGAAAGGGGTGGGGTGGAAGTGTTGAACATCCAACACTGCCGAGAGCGACCTTCGTCTGTGACATCATAGCAGGTGGCGAGTCCTCCATTCTTCCCCAGAACCCATTGTGCCCGGACATACATAGTCATACTACTTATAATTTCATTTACTTTTCAGTTTTCATTCAATTCGAAGTTAACAAAATTACCACCGTATAAATATCGCACAAAATTTATGTCAAATATCTGTTAAAGTGAATATTGTTTTAATAAAAATTGCATAAGCTACATCTCTGAAAAAACTTTTTAAATAGTATGTTTTATGTGTTATGCAAAAATATTACACGTTGCATTAATTCTGGTAATGATGTTCAAGGCGAGACAGTGCCATAAACAATTCGATGTAGAAATCATATTTATTTTAACAGACCCAGGATTTCTTAGTGTTTATAATTAATATTTCAGAATCAACTGTAATCAACGACGTCATACTGTATAACGGATAGCAGCATTCTTGCTGAGTAGTTCAGCTTACGCGTTGTCCAACCGAAACAATTCAAAAATACCGAAGAAATAATTATGGAAAACAAAAGCAAAAAATAAGTTGTAACACTGCCTCAGAACAACTAAGCATATTATGATTTTCGTAAAGCCGTGGTGGATTTTGGAATATATTCACTTATATAATAATTAATACTTACCATTACAAATATATATCAAATAAATTCAAACCATAATGTTATATACCAAGTAGGTATGATTCAATTTGGTTTACAATTTTTCCAGGCGACGTTTAAAAAGTACTGTGGTTATGGTCATCCACAACAAACAAAGGGGCAATTTTTTAGCTTACAATATTAGGAACAGTGTTTTGTTCAAGACCTAGCTGCCAAGCACAAATATGCACCAATTATTTTGTCTCATTACGTAACTCTCTCGCAAGCACCAACTGACTTTCGGCAGCATATGGTTTGTTGAGGCATTGTATAAAATGCCAACAATATCTCTTATACTGGCGATCTCAAATATGAATGATAATTTCATGAAGCGGCTCAATTTAAACGTACTATAATAACTGGAATCAAGTAAATCCACAGATTCATGTATGGCGAGTCTAGTGAACACACTCAGGCATACATCATTCATATCTGTTTTACTTAGCTGTGCCTGGCAATAACTGTAGGACTGTTTACACTTTATAGGGAAGGTAAAAGCCTGCCACATTGAATTGCTTTGAAAATATAAATCTTCTCGTATTTCCCGTTGTAAGGTAGGGCTACCAACATCGATTTAAAGAGTTTGGCACTAACTGAAGCAGGCTGTCTTACCTGAGCCAGCTCGAAGAATGGGTGGCGTGAGACGAGAGGCAGGTGACGGACTAAAGATGAATAGGGCACGGTTGTTTCCAGATAGTACCGCCATGCCATGGCAGCGTCCACAATCCACGTGGCACTGAGGAGTGCAGAGTTGAAACAGCCGCTCATTCCACGAACTCTAACCGCACGCGCCAGCAAAATGGAGTATCTGGCCAGCGGTGTGTCACAACGCCTTTCACTAATCAGCGCTGGGCACTTATTTACCAGCCTGCATCCCAGCCAATAGGGAACATTTCGCATCACGCAGCAGCCAATCAGATACAAGGCCCATTCCGAGATTCTCGCTCAGCCAATCAGGGAATGGGCACGCCAACTTCAAAAGAACCGTCACGCCATCTGTACTTGCCTAGACTCTACTCTGTGGCCAAACGCTACACGTGAGACATCCGGTCTGGAAAATGACCACACGCCGGGGCCAAAGACTAAACCGCAGACTCCCAGATGCGCGAGGCTGGTGATTAACGACAAAACAGCCAATGGTGGGTAATTCAGAATTGCACTGAAGTCATAAGTTAACGCAGAGTTATCTTTTTATTTTGCGTAAATTAGCAGTCCGTGCCAACGTTCATGAAAACTACAGTAACATTTCCGTAACCGCGCCCTGACTAGGTAGGCATATCTCCACGTCGTCTCACTCGCTCTCAAACTTTCCGAGGACAAGTGCCGGAGGGCGTGGTTTATGAGTTGCACCACGAGATAACTCAGCCTGATAGTCACGTGTGGCTCGTATCATTGCTACGTTCGTAAATCGCGCAATCACCACCCATTCGAGTTCGGCAACCAGGTCACAGCGGCGTTTCGACACAGCTTGTTAAGTCGGCAACCCAGACGGTTCCTTTCACATAAAGGATGTTCTGTGGCATACGAAGAGAAAGACTTGAACGTGCGTAGTGAGAAATGCAACCATTCTACCCTATTTTTGAATACAAATAACTCTGTTGAGATTAAACTTTCGTCGCCTACGTAATTGGCCAATGAGACGCTTGCAAAATATGCAATACAAACAGTGTAAAAAATCGGTGTAGCGCACACACACACACACATATANTATAAATATATATATATATATATATTAAAAACAACTACTACAATATGTATTTTACTTCTGCTCAATTTTCAACCCCTACAGAATAATGTTGTATAAGGATTGTTATGAAATTTTGTTCGTTAAAAACTCAGTCTAATTAACCCCTGAAAGAATGTTGGTGAAATACACAAACGTTGTGATTTTAAATGTTAACTTGTCCACTTTACCGTTTAAAAATGCACATGACTGCAGGAAATTAAATTCCTTATCAGTGTTTACTACAACCGTAGTTAGAAAGTCAATGTCAAAACGATAATTTACATTTACGTAGTGTTTTAACCCGAACAAATTTTGTCAACCTCTTGTATTATAATTAGGTATGATTGTTTTAAAACTATATTGTTGATTTCAAAGATGGATATTACCTATGTTAATAGGGCTCTGATTTGATCTGTGGTTTTCATTAATACTTGGGAACAACGCAACTCAAATTGTTCCAAATTATGAAACAACAGTACATTGAAATATCTTACACTACAGTTGTTAGTTTATTTTAAAGTAAATTGATACAGTAATGTTCACTTTACTTTTGTCCGTATTTCCAATAATAGTTTATTTATTTATTTATTCTGGAGTTTAATTTATTTTGGAGCTTAATGTGTCACACAACAGTAGAAACCATTAACAGGATGCTACATGCATACATACATACATACATACATACAAAGGTACAAAAAAAATATAAATTAACAAATACACACAAATAAATACAAATCGAACATTTAAAAAATCACAATCACAGAACAACCTATATAAAACAAACACAATAAAGACAATTACACAAACATTCAACATAATTATTAAAGAANACAATCACAGAACAACCTATATAAAACAAACACAATAAAGACAATTACACAAACATTCAACATAATTATTAAAGAACTACAACACAAGTTACACAAACATACAACAGATTTTAACTCACATAAGAAATTTAAATCAAACACTTCGATATACAAACGGCAAATATTAAATTTCAACCAAAATAAAAATTAATATCAAATAGGGATTGTACTGAGATAGTACTTTATCTATTATAATGCTTTAGTATATCATAAAATGTAATTTTATTTCCCGAGAAGGAATTAAACTCATGAAAAAATCGTTATAATTTTGAACACACCTTAAAAATAATTAGTTGTTTTTGTTTAGAGTGCAAAAAGGTCTTAAAAATTGTATGATTATAATTAGGAATCTTAAGACACATTAATTTATTTACAACAGGACAGGAAAAATACGAAATATAAGCATTTATTAAAAATAATGAATCGATAATATCACGTCTAATTTTCAAAGTCTGGCTGTTACATTTATTTAGCACCAAGTTATAATTTAAATTTATATTGTTTTAAGATAATCTAAAAAAAAAGTTTCAAAAATACTACTTTGTACATTTTCAAGTCTCCTTGAGTCAGTAGTGGAAATATAATCCCAAATAACAGAACAGTATTCCAATTTATATCGTACTAACGAATAATTTAAACACAATACTGAGTTGGGTGTTGACACCGAATAAGTGATAAAGTTAATTAAAGCTAGGGTTCTTGCAGAATGACCAATTAAACTATTTACGTGATAATGGAGGAATAATTTAGAATCAAGTAAGTATAAAACCCAGATCACGAACATAATCCACTCTACAAATATCCTGATTTTGGTTCAAATATTTATATACAATTGAACTAGTTTTTCTTGTAAATGTGATACAAACTATTATCTCTAGGTTAAGTGACGTAGCATTGGAAGTACACCATTCATACACATAAGAATTGTCTTCTTCAGCTGACCACACTCAATAAAATCTGTGACATTTTTATAGATTTTCAAATCATCTGCGTGCAGATGTGCTCGAAAATTGTTCATGACACTGGTTATATAATTTATAAATATGTCAAATAATAGTGGTGATAGTGTATCACCTCGTGGGACACCAAAGGATACATTTAAATGAGATGAAAAAGAGATTTAGATTGTCACTGCAAGCTTTCTATCAGAAAAATAATTACAGAACAAATTAACATAATTAGAATCTAAACCTATTGTTTGTAATTTTTTCAAAATGACAGTGTGTTGACAAGTGTCAAAATCTTTACGTAAATCAAAATATATTGCATCTGTCTGATTTATAGATATTATATCTCCACGTAAATCATTACAAATTTGAATAAATTAGTAGGAGTTGCTTTACCTGTTTGAAATCCATGCTATCTGATATTAAATGTTTTATATAGAAGTTTATATGCCTGTGAATTACCTTCTCAAAAACCTTGAAAAACAATATAATAATGATATCAGTCTATAATTATTAACATAGTGTTTATTATNAATTACCTTCTCAAAAACCTTGAAAAACAATATAATAATGATATCAGTCTATAATTATTAACATAGTGTTTATTACCTTTTTTAAATATAGGATCAACGATGGCTTTTTTTTTACACAAACATGGTTAAGTACCACATAATAGACTAAAATTGGAAATATGAGTTAAAAGTGGAGTGAAGGTATTAGCACATACCTTGATTATAAAGTTAGGAATTTCATCAATCCCTGAAGACTTGCTGTTTTTGAGCTGTTCACAATACCAATCCTGGGGTAATTACCGAAATTGGTAAGTAAAAAATATTTCCATTATAATTTTATTGATAATTCGCACTGTCAGTTGATTGAACATACGTCTCAGCGAAATGCGTAGCAAAAATATTGGCAAGAGATTGAGGATCTTGAACCATAGTATTGTCAGATAGCAAAACTATATTCTCTCTGTTGCCTTTTTCATAATTTTTACATTTTTAAAAAATGTTTTTGGTTACTTTTTAATTTATTATTGATATGAGCTTGCAATTTTTTCTTGTCTAGTTAAATTTTTTTTTTAAGTTTTCTATAAACATAAAAACGAGAGCAATTAAAATCCGTTTTGTTTCATTTGTACAACTTAAATAGATACTCTTTAATTTTTAAAAGTCTTATAAGATATTTAGAAAACCACAGTTGATATTTATTTTTGACAATGTTTACCTTAGAGATAAAGTGGTTAATTAACAATTGACAATTGCTTGAACGGTAATTCACCATTTAATTGACATATTTCATATTCTATATATCACTCCAATCAAATAAATTAAATGCTAAAAATAATTATAAGTAGCCTTCTTTGTGATAGTTACAGTTATAATATGTGTTGATACTTTATTTATAATTACCATAATTAATTTTGTAAGAACAGGCTAAAGCATGATGATACACATCTTCATCTGCAATAGGACTTGCAGACATTTCAACCTAGTCTAAATAGTAATTGGAAATCACTAATNATGATACACATCTTCATCTGCAATAGGACTTGCAGACATTTCAACCTAGTCTAAATAGTAATTGGAAATCACTAATTCCAGTAATTCTGATTTTCCATTTTTGTTTATTGTAGTAACGATTAATGTTTTCTGTGTGAAAATAACTCCAATCAATGCCAAAAACATTAAAATCATCTACTAAAATTAAATAATGAGTATAACTAAACAATTTAGAATTTAAGAATTTAAAATAGTCATTAAAATCAATGACGAGGAGGAAAATAGATGTTTCCTACTAAAATTATTTTTACATCATTACTTGTAATTTTAACCCAAACAGTCTCAATGTTTTCTTACAAAAAATCTAATTTCCGTACCGTAGTATCACAATCTTTACGAACTATACAGTAATTTTCCGTGAGNTGTTTTCTTACAAAAAATCTAATTTCCGTACCGTAGTATCACAATCTTTACGAACTATACAGTAATTTTCCGTGAGATTCAACACAATTACCAATAAACCTTGTTTCAGTTAAACAAATGGCTGAATAGTCTACACAGTTAATGCTGTCGGAAAACAAAACAGATTGAGTGCGAAGACGTCTTATATTTTGATAATTTATATGAGAATCATAATTCCCTAGTGACACACAGGATAATTAACGGCACCTCCGGTTGCCTCGACAAACAATCCAGATACTACAGTTGTACCAAATAATCTAAGTGGTCTCGTTTACGACTCCTCCGGCCGTCTCTTTATTTTGTACTTCTCCTTCTGAAATATTGCTGATGATAATTGGCTGATTTACAATTGATGCCATAACGCTAGGAGACTTTAATGCACATGTCGTGGCACCAAAAGTTGACCATTCTGAAACCTACCATAAAAAGGACTAATCAAACAGCCTGCTGGCCAAAATACAGTATTAAAAATATGATATTACTTTGCGTCAGCTACTGATACATAAAAATAAGAAGAATTTGTATNTGATATTACTTTGCGTCAGCTACTGATACATAAAAATAAGAAGAATTTGTATCGTACCTGGCTAATAACAATAATGCAATGGATATTTTTTGCAGCATAAACTTTTATATATAACTTGAAATCGGCGAAATAAACATTAGAAAAACTAATAATTTCAAAAGGAAAATTAACATGTATACAAAAATACAGTTGGATAAACTTAAAATGAGCAATCATAACAAAACAAAACACAGTGAAATTAACGCTAAAATACCTAGTTTGCGGAAGGTGGTAGGCCTTTTATGAGAAACAGCTGGAACTGAACAGGGGGTGAACTGCTACCTGCCTGCCTACGCTGCTGGACTTCGAAGAACGCATCGATGATGACTACAGAAATGCCGTACAAGCAATGGTCTCAGGTTACGGTTATGTTCTTTAATGAAACAGTCGACAAGTAAGCTTTAAATCTACACGCTGCTTCCTCCTCGGGGCAGGGTCGCCACGAATTACCTAACGGTTGCTCGCTCCAAGATGAGCCGACACCGTAGTAAAGAGACAGGCCTCTCGTTGCGGCTTCTGGCCAGCCAGAATATTGAATGATATGGGGATGGAGGAGCAGTGGAATTAAGACGGAGGAGAAAAAAGGAGCACTACAAGAACATCCACACCACAACATTGTCTGCCACTTTACCCTCACGTGAGAATCTCCTGCCGAAAATGTTCTGCCTGCTGGTGAATGGGACCAAGCTGCGGACCCTGGCTTTGGGATCACACTAAAACACATGCAAGTTATTTCACTGCACATACAAATAATCAATTAGTATAAATATAGGTAGCAAGAGCTAGATATCACGTTGAAAGCGAAGTCATCAGAGACGGGGTAAGCTGGTCAGATAAGTAGGAACAGGGCAGGAATCGGCCACGGCCTGCAGTAAGGAACCATCCCAGCATTCGCCTCGAGTGATTTCCGGAAACCAGGGAAAACCGAAGTCATAATGGCCCGGCCACTATTCTAACCCATGATCTCCCGAATGCAAGTCCGTGGGTTTCCTACTACGCCTCATCGCTTGGTTTGGCATTAATGCATTTAGACAAACCGACGATAAAAATAAAATATTTGAATAAACGTTACTGGAATTATATTATACACGATAAAAAACACTAAAACCGATAACCTGCGTCCCACACATCGTAGAATGTGAGCAACTGATCAAGACAATACTTTTAAGGTTGGAAGGGGACTATGGGAGATTTTCATAGCACTCCAAGAAAAAAATTCTTCAGCTCCGAAATTCCTTTCTCCATTCTTCAACACATGCAGGTTCTCTGTTATGTTCATTTCTATTCTACCTTAAATGTCTCACAGGAAGTAAGTAAAATTAAAATATGTTTTTATTTTAATTTATTTGAACGCAAATACCGAAGCGTTAAGGAACAGTTATTAGGTTAGTTTTTCCACGCGTAATATTGGGATCATTTTTTATTTTAACAGGCAATTTTTTCAAAATTTCAAGTTATCAGAAAATACAGTATATATAGTCAATGACAATAACAATAATGCATCAAATAGCAAGTGATTTAATACAATATTGTTTTTACTGCTATTGTAAAATTTTGGAAATTACGTACAATATCTTTGAGCACTGAGAAAACAGTGACAACGAGTCCATAAAAGAGTGTTTGAATTCCATCGTCACAAACACCAACATCTTTTGCAATAATTCTGTATGTACCAATAAATATGTATATGCACATACATATACCCAAAAAACTACGAAAACTANGGGGCCTGGGGGACATTAACTTTGACCGTATAAGCCGCCTTGTCTTTTACAGTGGGGCTTACATACGTCAGAGTGTTTGAATTCCATCGTCACAAACACCAATATCTTTTGCAATAATTCTGTATGTACCAATAAATATGTATATACACATACATATACCCAAAAAACTACGAAAACTANATCTTTTGCAATAATTCTGTATGTACCAATAAATATGTATATACACATACATATACCCAAAAAACTACGAAAACTAATGCTCGAGTACATTCATATTTTGCACGCTGCAAACATTAATTTAAAATTCTCATCCCTCCGTTTTTACTTTTTTCAATAGCAAAACCTAATAATCTCTTCATCGACATTTCTCAGCATCTTAATAGATTTTATGTAAACACTGATCCCCAATTTTGGAAGGAACGTACCAACTTCCGGTCGTAGGCTTCAAATATTTTACCAACTTCTAGGAAGGCTTCTATTCCAAGAAGTTACCATGCTAATCATAGTTAACGAAATAAATTACANATATTTTACCAACTTCTAGGAAGGCTTCTATTCCAAGAAGTTACCATGCTAATCATAGTTAACGAAATAAATTACTATTAAAAACAAATTCGACTTCACATGGAAAAATATCTACTACACTAAAACCTGTTTTAAACCGCCAAAAATGTTACCCCTATGTTGTTCGTAATTACGTCCACCCGAGCTGAGAAGTGCGGATACTTAGTTTAATATGTTGCCGTCACCGGTTTCCCTGATCTGCAAAGCCTCCGCGGGCTAGTATGCCTATAAGAAACTCATCTCTACTTCACCCCGCAACGACCGTTAGTTCCGAGAAAGAAGATGTCGAAAACCGTATTATGAACAAACATGCCAATAAACCCACATCCTAAGAAATTATTCAGAAATTTACCATACCAGTGTATACTCTTACTGAGAAAGCGGGAAATATATATTTTTCTCCCNCTAAGAAATTATTCAGAAATTTACCATACCAGTGTATACTCTTACTGAGAAAGCGGGAAATATATATTTTTCTCCCCTCTACATTCATTGTAGAATTCCTACATTTTGCTCAGGAAAGAGTGAAATGCGTAGGGAAGTGCCCAACTTTGTATAGTTGCGACGTTAAATATTCCTTTATTTGCAGCTTGATGTGTGGTATTATTTCCATTCAGTGTATAGGTTTAAAACTTCCATTACAGTATAGGAAGTTCACCAGAATTTTTTTTTACAGGGAGTTGCTGTTAAACATTTTGGTGAAGATAGTTGCCAAACACTACAAGCAGGGATAGAGAGCGAGGTGGATTAGCAGCCGGGAGGATTTGGGTTCGAATCCCGGTCCGCCTATCCTGAGTTCGATTTACTAGGGCTTCTCGACATTACTCCAGGCGAATGCTGTGATGGATTCTGCATTCAGGTTATTGCCAACTTCTTCCACGTTCCAGATTCTTTGATCTGTTTGCTCCATCTCTAATTACTCTGCTGTCGACCAGACTTTAAGCCTTATCTACCTTTCCAACCACCTAGAACTATATATAGGGAACGACAAATTTTTCGATTCCTCTCACATCCGCCGTCTTCCACAGGAGCACGAAATTGCAACAGCGCGCGCGTCGATAAAACAAGGTGACGTATAGGTGTAACACAGAATTGGCTGCAATATTTAAATCAGTGAATAGCTGGTGAGGATGCATAGCCCAAGGTTAGCTGGATGCATGGCCAAATGGAAATTCAGGCCTGCTTGATGGCGTCGCGGTTCACGCACAACCTCACTACGCACTCATATGGGTGGAAACATGACAGACACTACATGGCGTTCTGTGCGAATCAAATAATGAAAATAGTTGAAAGTTGTTAAAATAACAAGTTGTGTCTCATGTAATTTTCCGAATTAAACAAATAAAACTAACTAATACGGCAAAGTATTTTACATTACTCAAATGTGAAGATTAGACAAATAATCATCTGCACAAAAAAGTAGTGTTTTACATCGTTTTATTTGCTGCAAATTAAGTTTATCTTATGTATTATTATTATTTTCCTACCTTAATTGACAAACTACAAGACATTTTTGGGTAACAAAATAAGGTATCGAAGTGGTTCAATATGTTCTTTCAAAAAAACACATTTGTTTATACGCGCCGAAAACTTAATCCTAGACGGAGATATCAGTTGTATTGGACATAAATGAATGCGGAAATTGCTAACATTCCTTTTTTATTTTTGAAGTTTAATGGCAATGGTGTGGTGAAACTGAATTCGTATTTTGATTGGATCTCCATTGCCTACGATGACTGTGCCCATATACGATCAAAAGATAAGAAACGAATAAAATATAATAACGACTTCCAAGAAATACAAAAAATGTCCCGAGTCCTTCGCACAAAAAAGAAAAGCCACAAAACCATAGCAAACAGTAATAAAGAAATATAATTACCCAAAAGGACCTGAGCCCAAACAGAGTTAAAAGAAAGCGATATTTCATAGGAAGTGGTAATAAACATTCATTCTGGGTGACCGTACATGGCACAAAAGAGAGAGAATAAAAAAATATATAAATTCTTGACTTACTTGTATGATTAAACAACATATACGCCCAGACGAACATATATAGATTATGACTATCAACAAATACTTGTAAGCTCTGATGTTATAAGAACTTTAATCATATGGCTATACATGCTCAGTATAGCTGATGGAATGGTGTCAATGTAAATTTTAATTCTAATTCCGAAATAAATATGAGAACTTGTATAAAATAATGTTTTTAGTCTCAAGAGTACTTTGTGAATAAAGACACAAGGAGTGTGAGACTAATTTTACTAAATTATGTATACAAATACTGATTAATTATTGCAAACTGCTTGAGACACTACAAAACATTTTTTTTTTGTTTTTTTAGTTTTAGGTACCTAATGTAGTCAACAGAATATGTATATACAGCCATCTGCATGCTCTCGGTAAAAGCTCATATGTTGTTCGGCCTTGGCAGGAATAACTTTGGCAATAGTCTGGGTGTAAGAGTTCGCATCTGATTGAAAACTGAAGGAAGCCGCTGATTGTATGAAATAGAGTGCGAAAAATGTGTCTATACACACAACTTTCGTCGATCAACCTATCATCAGATGAAAAAAAAAGTTGCTTTTATGACAAAACGTTTCATAATAACTGTTGGTGTGTAAAGAGCAAATGCTCAAAAGGACTGACACTCGAACTTCTATGAGGTGATGGGCGTGGTGTGCTATTTACAAGAATCAATAATTTGAATATACTTTACAATGCATGTAAAGGTTGTGCTATATTGTCTGAATGGTATGGTTGGAATATATTTTGGTAGATATGGACGGTGGTAGGTTTTCAGTATTATTGGTAGAAATAATCTCGCGACATTGTCGTGTCTTTTTTTTTTGTATGATCTGCCTAAGCGACCAGTATGGCATGGCGATATGTTTTACAAGTATTGGGATTTGAATATTTTCGTAGGCATGGATGATAGATGGTATGTTCTAACATGACGTATGTAAGCCCCACTGTAAAAGACAAGGCGGCTTAAACGGTCAAAGTTAATGTCCCCCAGGCCCCGACTATTAGGTGCGTGGGGGG
>NQII01001234.1:228751-244185 GCA_002778355.1 Clitarchus hookeri
GGGGGGGGGAGGCCTCCGCTTCAGCTTCACGTGTCTGGAGATTTTCCATGCCACGTGCCTATTCGAAGGCGACAGCAAAGTGCGCTAAAGGTTGAAGGGGGTGGGGTAAGGGGGTGAGGGAAGTGAGCCAAAGGCGTGCTATAATCCTCAAAACTGTCACGCGACAAACAGTATGACCTGTTAGTATTGTTGGTTGGAATGATTGGGTGTAATATTTTCGGCTCGATGTCTGGTAGGGTTTGTCGGTATGGTTAGCTGTTTTGCTGGTATTGCATGATGGTGAGATCTTTGCAAATGGATGTTATTGTCTGTTAAAATGTGTTGTGTGGTGTCACATGATCTGTGATTGATGGTTAGAATGTTTTGGCTGGAACGTTTGATTTGCTGGTCTGATGGCATGACCTATTGCTATGACATTTCGTTATTGCTGGTTCGCTACCGAGGGTGTACTGTATGGAGTGATGGTATTGCCTTGTCATGTGATCGCTATTGCATGATGAAGTGGTTTGTCAGAATAATTCGCTGGAATATTTCATAGGAATGCCTGTATGGTGGCTTTGTTGTCATGGGTGGTATGAATGTAACTATTTAGTATAGCCTATATGGCAGAATTGAATGTACTGTAGGTAGTGACCGATGGTATGATCTGTACATGTAGTCGGGGTATCACAAAATATCATTTTTATCGGAACGTTCCATAGAAATAGCATGTTGGCATTCTTTATTGCAGGGGATATGATATGGCATAAAATATTATGCGATAGTTTAAAAAATATTTTTTTGGGTAGTTAGAGGTTCGGGGTGTATAGTTAGTATTAATTATTATTGGTTGGTAGGGAATACATATATGTAAATTTAAATAATATTAAGGTGTTAGGGGTAAGGACCCTTTTTCTATCAAATAAAACATTCTCTTAACATGCTGCATAAAATTAATAAATAATTTAAATTGGTATTTTTTTTTACTGTGGTAAAGTTGCAACGGTATAAAAATTTATATAATGATGAGACTATGCATAACCATGTCTCTGTTAGTTTGCTGACAGTTATAATTTAAAGAGACATTATACTATCTGCATATACAAACCTTCATCTGTCAGGAACCTATGCATATCAGAGGGTTTTGTTATGCCTTCTCCTGCTCCTATTTAGGGCATTTTTAAAAACACTTCCTTACTGACTGTATGATTGACATACTGTTAATTTGATTGTATGGTATGCATGGCTACTATGTTGGTATGGTACGGCCTGATCACATGTTCGGTTGGTTTGGTGGTATGAAGAAAGTGTCCCTTCGATGGTGTAGTCAGAATGATTTCATCACATGATTAGATTGTATGAGTGTAATGGTTTCATTACATGTTTAATTCGTACATAGGGACCACATTCTTGGCTGGTATGCTTGGATAGTGTGATTGGATGTTATAACTTGGTATGGTACCTGCGAAATAAGTTTGTATGGGTGTCATGCATGTTTATAATGATGGTACGGATTTTATCATAGCATGTTCCGAATTTATGATTTAAATATTTGGTTGTCTGTACAGATGGCATAACTTATTTATATATGTATAACTGGTGTTGTTAAATCGATTGGCAGTCGATACAGTAGTGGAAGTATTTGACAATTTTGGTTGATCAGTATGTCTGAGGTTAATATTTGATATGGTCTGTAGTGTTAATAGCATGAGCGAGGTATACTATAAGCTATAATTTTTCGGTATTAGTGCATATGCTTGGATTCATGTTTATGTGGTTGGTATGGTCTGGAGGGTTTTGTTAGTGAAGTTATTGTGGTTGTGGTTTCGGTTGTGGTTGTGGTTTCGGTTGTGGTTGTGGCTGCTGTTGTGGTTGTGGTTTTGGTTGTGGTTGTTTATGTGCCTTGAATATTTGGTAGGTGTTTGCAGTGATGATTATACGGCAGACATGAAAGATTTCTACTCTTTGTATATTTTAGTTGATGGGGACTGTATGGTATGTTAGCTTGTATGTTGCGAAGTATATTTTTCTGGTGTAAGTCAGTATGGAGGCTAGTTTGGGAAGTAGTTGATTGTGTTCTGGTGTTTGAAATGGCTTTGTATTTTTATGGACTGTATGTTTACTATGTATGGCTGGTGTATTTTTGAGTATCGTTGGGTGGTATGGCGACTAGTATAATTGGCTGGTGTCGGCTGGTAGAGTTGAAGATACGTATAGTAAGTATGATAGTGTTATGGACTGATCTGATCTGTGTGGTTGCTTGGTACACTTGAGTTATGGCAGAAGGTATGGATGGTGAGTTGTGTGGTATGGTAATGAGTAAGTATTTCTTGGGTTATATGGTTAGTACATTAGGTGGTCTGGTATCGATAGGTTATGTTAGTTTCACAGATGGTAGGAAGTTTTTTATGTTTGCTGATATGTTCTGTATTCGTATTCGTAATTTATAGTGCATGTTATGCGTATTAGTGTGATCGTGTTTTTTTCCTTTGAGTTATAATTGATTGTTTGTCAGCATGTTGGCTGGTGTGGTGACTAGTACATTTGTCTGGTGCTGTTTTCTATGATTGATGGTAGGAGAAGCGAGTATTTTTTGGTATGAAATGTGGGAACTGTTTTGTGGTATACTGCAAAGCATATTGTTTTCTGGTGCCGGTCAGGAAACCAAATGTTATGTATGGACATTAGGTAAATTTTTGGACAGGCTGGTGTGGATTGAATGGTCTGGGTATGTTTTAGTTATGGTGGGTGGTATGGGTGGTGAGTAAATGTGGTGTTGGTCGGTAGAGCAAATGGAATGGGTATAGGTTATGGGCTGGTCTCAGCTGTATATTTGCATGATACACTTGAGATATGATGGGTAGTATGACTGGTGTGTTGTGTGGAATGGTTGAATTGAGTTATTCTTTGAGTTAAAGGTGATGGTATGTTGAATAGCCTGGTATCAGTCGGTAATGATGGTTTGAGAGATGGTAAGAATGTTTGTGTTGTGGGGGTGGTCTGCAGTATAAATTTACTTGGTATGCTTGGGTTATTATGGATGTTATAGTTGGTATGTTGGGTGATATGTTTTCCAGTATATCTGTCTTGCAATTGTTGGTGTATATCGAATGGTGTGGACAGTATGTGTTTATCGGTGAGTCATGTAATGCTAAGGCATGCTTGAGTTAAAGTGTTTGGTATGGGTGGTCAGTATATTTTGACTGGTGTCAGTCGGCGTGGTGGATGGTATGAGAAGAAGTTGTTTGTGTCACTGGTATGGGCTGTAGGTTTGCTTTGTATGGTCTGTGTGAACGAATGGTTTAGGTATGCTAGACTTATAGTGGGTGGTATGGTTGGTAGGTATAAGTGGTGTTGGTCGGTAGAATAAAATGGGTGTTCGGTTATGGGCTGGCCTCAGCTGTATAGTTGCTTGGTAAACTTGAGTTATGATAAATATTTTGGTTGGTGTTTTGGGCGGTATGGTTGATTGGTATGACTGAATTTTTCTTTGTTTATAGGATATGGAGTGTTGGGTGGTCTGGTGTGACTTCGTTTATAATGGATGGTTGGTTTGTATGGTGGTATAATGACAAGTTTATATTTGACTGGTGTCGACCAGTAGAGTGAAAGTATGTGCAGTAAGTAAATTTTTGGTAAGGTCAGTGTGGACTGAATGGTTGAGGTATGCTTGAGTTATACACTGAAGAGCCAAAAAACTGGTATAGGCATGCGTATGCAAATAACAGAGGTATGGAACTAATCAGAGTAACGCGATGCGGTCGGCAGCTAGATCGGTTACTGCTTCTACAATGGCAGGTTATCAATATTTAAATGAGTTTGAACGTGGTCTTATAGTTGGCGCACGACAGATGGGACATAGCATCTCCGAGGTAGCGATAACATTTGGATGTTCGCGTACGACCATTTCACGAGAGTACCGTGAATATCGGGAATGCGGTAAAATATCACATCTTTGACATCGCTGCGGCCGGAAAAAGATCGTGAAAGAACGGGACAAAAAACCACTGACGAGAATCACTAAACGTGACAAATGTGCAACTCTTTCTCAAATTGGCGCAGATTGGATTTGTGGACTGTCCGGCAGGATTCATGGTGTGAATTGCCTCCTGCATACCTTCAGACATTAGTCGAGTCCATGCCACGTCGTCTTGCGNGGGGGGGGGGTGATGCTACACGATATTAGGCAGGTGTGTCAGTTTTTTTGGCTATTCAGTGTAATAAGAGGTATGGTCAATGAGTATATTTGGTCTGGCGTTGGTTGGTAGAGCAGAAGATATACATGAGTTACAGTGGCTGGTATGGTACCTGTGTGCGGGCATATAAGCATCTGAGTTCGAGTTAGGAAGCCTATTTTGACCGTTGCAGTCGTGAAATACACTTTGTCTCAGCTCATGTAAGCAACTGGAATATATTATGGAGCTAAAGGTTGATGCTCCATCAATACCTGAGGTTGGCACAGTGCTATAGACTTCTTTAAATGGGGCACCTGCTGCAGCACTACATGTAACACAATCAACACCACAGTTACTACAATAAGAGATAATTTATGGGTCATTATGGGTAATTGGTGGTCATAAAGGGATCGTGTTAAATTAGAATTAGTTAGGTGTCTTTTAGGATTCATTTATGTGTCAATAGGTGTCATTAAGGTGTCATTTGCAGGTAATCATTTGTATTAAGGGGTTATTTATGGGTTATTTAGGGGTCATTTGGGGGTAATTTAGGGGTTCTCTGTGTTCATTAGGTGTCATTAATGGTCTCCAGGAGTCATTCGGGGTCTTTTATGGGTCATTTAGGGGTCAGTCTTGTTAACGATCGGTCTGACAGGAGTAAGTTGTCAGCTTTAAGTTTGTCCATGATTTAAAGCTGAGAAAAGAACTTGTTTGAAATAAACTGTTGAAGCTGTAAATACATTGTAATCTGATCAGGGAAATAGATAAAATGTCTGGTTGAATGGATGCATAGAAAATGCTTAAATCTCACTGACGGAATATGTAAGTAAATTTATATACAGAGCAGTAGCTGGGCAAAGTAGATACACAAGTTGCACCTGTAGAAAAATATCGGTTTTTTTCATGAATATGACGCAAGCCAATGATTGTACGAAGTCTACTATAGAGCTTACCTCTATGGATGTGCCTTCACCCACTGCTGGAAAATCACATGGAAAACAGTGTTATCACTGTGAAAAGATCTTCAGTAAAAGCTGCCATGCTCGGCGACATGAGAGAACCACCTGTATGAAGAGTCGTTTTCGCGCTATGAAAGATTACGACAAGGGTACCTTGCGTTTTTTTGCAAGGCGATACATTGAAGGAACACATCGAGATCTGCAAGGGTTCGTCTACTGGAAGACAGCAAGTGATGTCGCCAATACCTCCTGCTACATCGATGGGTACTGTTTCCGCAGACGATTATGAGGAGAGAGTTGTTGATAAGACAGATAAACGGTTGTCGGCTCTAAATACTGATGATGTTAATGTGACTCCTACAAACCAAATTAAACTTGATATTAGGGATGAAACCGGAGGTGAAGACGATCATGAAGACAGCATTGATGATAGTTACTGTGTAGACAGTGTTTATGAAGTATCTGACGAGAAGGATGATGATTACCTTGACGTTTCCACACATTTCACCAACGAGTTTCCTTCGACAAGACATGCAAAGAAGGCAGAAGGCGACAAGAACGCTCTTTACATATTAACCGAAGACCCGAATAAACTTGTTGATAGACTCATATATTTGATTGACGTGCACCTTGTTAAAATATCTTCAATCACTAGGAAACTGAAGCAGCGGGGATATATCGCATGATGTGATGCACTGTTTTCTTCTGAAGTTGTAATTACAAATTAACAATAAATGATTGTTATAAAATAATGATTTTTTCTTTATTTTTGTGTGTCGTATCCTTTTTCCCCACAACTTTAAAGTGGTGCTATGAGCACTCAACTATTAACAGTATGATCTTTACATAAAATGATAATAAAGATTTTAGTATTAAAATGTATGAATAGTTGATTGCATATAAAACGCTAATTCAGTAAACATGTACACATTTTGGAGATAGTGAATGAATATAATTTCTACATGTATGGGAGAAGGGCACAAACCGAAGGATTGATCGAAGGAACGAATGAGGCTTTGATCGAAGGATTATTGAGTATTGGTGAGGATTGCAAAGGAGTGATGTTTGAGAAGAGCACGAATGATTATCGCCCTAGCTGCCTTCGTACATTACAAGTATCAAGGGCCTATTGTTTCGTAAACCATAGACAACTAATCGTTTAAAAGTGTTGGTAGATGCTGATCCATATCATGGGTATATAATACTTGTGCAGAGAGTCGTTACTCATATGATGGACTTGGATTAGTCACATATTCATATATTTAATTAATCTGTGTACTATATTTATGTCAACAAAACAGATGAGGCAAAGAATAATTTTCAAATTCCAACATCGTGTAATAACTAGACTTCAAGAGGGGAGACCGGAAATGAAGTTGAGAGTGCATGGCTTCACTGTACCCTATTACAATGTCGGTACGAATTAACGAAATATACTTAAATGTTTTACATTAAAGAAAATTTTTTAAATGGAATAATAAATACAAATTTCCGATTTGACATTTTCTACGCCTATAAAAAGTAATGTGACTACCATAAACGTACATATTTACTTGAAGTTAGAAATTATTCCATGCAAACTGAATTTCACGAGCCTGCCTCCTTAGAGTTTGCAAATTATATTTGCCTACCTAAATGTCTTTACATATTTGTTTGCTTACAAGTCGAATTGCAAAAAAATGTGGTATGATACATAATTATTTAAAAATAATATCTAAAAACAATCAATGCTAGCATAGGCAGATATGATTCAAACCCTAAATGAAAATAACGAAGTGTTTTTAATACAACATTTGGATTTAAAAATATTTCAAAATGGTAAATACAATGAATTTAAACTGGAAAGCTCTCAAATAAATGTGTTTATCAGCCATATATGCATTGATAAAAAAAAGAATAACAAAATGTTTATTACATTAAAAATTTCTGTAATTGGATGAGGTTATAGCAGCCTCTTCATTTTATAATTTTTTAAGAAAGTTGTCGCTACTCGGCCACCTGAGTTATACAGGGGGTGGCCAGTAGTTCATATAGTTAATTTATTTCGGTGCAGACNGTAAATACAATGAATTTAAACTGGAAAGCTCTCAAATAAATGTGTTTATCAGCCATATATGCATTGATAAAAAAAGAATAACAAAATGTTTATTACATTAAAAATTTCTGTAATTGGATGAGGTTATAGCAGCCTCTTCATTTTATAATTTTTTAAGAAAGTTGTCGCTACTCGGCCACCTGAGTTATACAGGGGGTGGCCAGTAGTTCATATAGTTAATTTATTTCGGTGCAGACTAAGGGCACCTGAGGATGTTGCTTTAGGGGTAAACAAATATTCGTAATCTCAGTTATTTAACACACCAGGATTTTATTGTTCAGAAGGTCACATAGTTATTACACACACTGGCGAGACTGAGACCACTGCAAGTCGTTTGCCTGAAGGGCTGGTGGGCTGAATACTATGCGTCGGGGAAGGTTGTTGAAGGGAGACGTTTCTCTACTTATCTGTGACTGCGGCTTTTGGTGAGTTGTCTTTGTTGGTACCTGAGGCATGGTGAGTTGGGTGGCCCTGGTTCGGACCCTTGGACTGGCTCTCGTTGACGTGCTGTACTCAGCTGGCTTCTTCCTTCGGCTTAGACTGACTCCCTACCACGTCCCGCTGGACTCTCCCTCTCGCTCGATGTGGCGCTTCGCGGCTGAAGCTCACCACTCGTCTTTGCCTTTGGTTGAAGTAGCTGGGTCAGCTCGGCTTCCCTTCTCGGAAGTCCGGGATTGGTTTCCCGGGACTTGTGATTTCTCTTTGACCTCGGCTGGCGTTCCTCGTCGGAGACCTCGCGTCCCCTCTCCTACGTCGACGTCTACCACGACTCGTCTCGCGCTCTCGACTTCTCCACCTCGGAAACTGCCACTACTTTATCGGAAATGAATTCATAAGTTCTCGGTACTTCTACTGGGTTTGTCTCGGAAATTTACACATGAATTCTCGGCTGTGGCTCGGGGTTCTCTCCTCGGTGACGTTTCTATGGACTCACTGACTGACTGACGTCGCCATTCGGCGCCTGACTACGTCTCTCGGGGAATGGCGCCACTCGGACTCGGGCTACCACTCGTCTCGGGAATTTACACATGAATTCTCGGCACTGTTCTCGTTACACGACTGTTTACTCCCGTCTCGGCTGGCGATAATTGCTCCCGAACAATTGGCTGTGAACAACTGATTATCACTGGCTGCCTGGGGGCCGGTCCCGAACTCCGGCCCGTTGATAAGACTGCCTCTCACCTAACTGCGTTGCGTTCTCGGTCTTGCATCGCGGCTGAATAACTCCTCTCGAATGTCTGTTCACGACTGACCGACGACCCTTGAATGACTGACTGACCACGACTGAATGTCTACGACTGAGTGCTCTCTCTCGACTGAGTGACTGGGCCGGCCCCGAACTCCGGCCCATTTGTGTGACAGCCTCTCGCCTAACTGCCTTCTCTATCTCGCTCACGACCGACGACAACTGAATGCTGGCCACTGAATCACCACGACTGAATGACTTCTCGCAACTGAATGACCGCTCGCCTTGGCTGCTCCTGAATTTAACCTNGCCACTGAATCACCACGACTGAATGACTTCTCGCAACTGAATGACCGCTCGCCTTGGCTGCTCCTGAATTTAACCAGCCTCTAGAAATATTCAAATTGGCTGTCAGCGATTTGTGTCGACAGAATCACGGACTTCCCCGGCGTCACTCGCACGTTTTTTGTATAGGATTTTGTGTCTCCTCAGCTGCTCTCGCGATCAAACTAGGGTGAAGGGCGGGGTGCGGCAAGGGTCTCGGGGGTTCCTGGGAGCTGCGTCTGCAGTATTCTTGGCCGGGGGTTACCCAGTTTCCTTCGAAGAGGGCTTATAACAGCTGACTTCCCGGGACTTACCCTATTTCGTTCTCACTGAGGTTCATCCCCGAAATTCTTATACGGCGGGACTTCCCTGGGGGTTATTTCTCAGGGTGTGAATACAGCGCAATTCCTATCCCATGTACCCGTTACACGTCAAAGTCTTCCTGTCGTTGCTTAAGTAGCTCAGTGATGAGAGTACCCGACTCCTATTCGAGAGGTTGGGGGTTGAAAACCCCATCTCTCAATGAGAATATTTAATTTTTTAAATGTTACCAAGTGTCATGGAAAAGTGTAAAATTTAAATAGTTTAACTTTTATAAGCAGATTTTGCAATAGACATATATTTTCGGTACATTTTACGGAATTTTTTTAAGATTTAGACATTATACGAATTATAAATAAAATTATGTAAATATTAATTCTAATTATTTATAAATGAATCTATTTCTAGATGTCTGAACGTTTTACGATTGTTTTGACAAGATCAGCTGACATGCCTGTCCACACATGCTCGCAAACTCAACTCCAGTAACCTAAATGAATTTAAAATGTAATAAAATTGTGTTTTATTTCTAAGTTACACCTTTACATAATATTAAAAAAAAGTACTTAAAAACACGTAAAGAAATATCTATGAAGAAAAAACGTACTTAAAAAAGAATTATAATTATATGAAAAAAAATTTAATTGGTATGTCTATGAGTATATGCAAACATTTTAGATGCTGGTTGATATAAATATCTGATAGTAAAAAAAAATTATATAAAAATTATTACTACACATTAGAATAAAATCAACAAAATATTTATTCATCTGCCACATACAAACAATATTACTTTTTTTAAACCACCAATCTCAGCACATGTCCCGATAGGCGAATGGTGTACGGCGTCTTCATGCCGACCTATTATTCGGTACTTCGATCCTGCCTACCTCCAAGTATTTTGAGATCTGCGAAATAAAAAAAGCAGTGCCCCTAGCGGCTAGCTCTATAATCAACATGGCGGCCAAGCAAGAGCGACGTTTTACTTCAACTTTTGCGTGAATTTGTGAGAAAAGGAGGCGCTGCTGGTGTTACTAAGGGTGAGTTCGTGCCAGTTTTCAAGATCTTGAATAATCTCCCTAGTTCCCTTGGCGATAGTTTCCGTGCAGTAATGTAATTATCTTATTAGTTAAAATTTCGAAGTTGTTAGCATTGAGGGTGTGTGGTACATATGTAGCTTATTTAGTTGCATTACTCCTTGCAGTATGTCGTAAGTGAAGCTATTAATAAACAATGGTCTTTTCAGAACTTTTGCCAAATTATACTCAGACATGCAGGAACCACAAAAGCTATTCCAAAATTTATGTATGGAAATTGTAGATGGATTACATCGTCCAGGTGAATCCATGCAGGAATTTGTTATGGAAACAATTAGGTTACTGGATGCGTTGGGTTTGCTGTGCAAAAAGTCAAATTTTTGTAGAAATTATTTCGATTTAATTTGATTTCCGAAAATAGTAAATATTTTGCGTTTGCTAGAAAACCCCAGTCTTTGCAGGAACTGTTATGTTTAGAAATGTTGGTAGAGTTATCTGTCGGTGATTGTAATTGGGAAAAGTTGCTGATGTTAAACCCAAGAGGCAATGCACAATTTGTTTTCGCACTAAGCATATTACGGAAAAGCGTTTCTTTAAAAAGTGGGAAGGAAATTTGGTGCAGAAAGAAAGAAGAGAAATCGAGGTACATGGCTCTTAAAAGGAGATACAGAAGTAAAATGGAGCGCAGAGTAGTGGAAGAGAAGAGAAAGATGCTAAAAAGATGGGTTTTGGAAAACCGATAACTTGCTTTGTATGTGGTAATCCAGATAATAAACATTATAATTGTCCATAGTTTAAAAAGAAACCAGAGGTATTGGCACCATGGCAAAATCAAATTTAAATACAAACAAGGTTTGCTGTTTGTTCCCATGCTAATTGATAACATGCATGTATCTGCTTTGATTGATTCAGGGACATTCGTGTCTTAAATGAGTGATAAATTTCGCAATATAAATTGGCGTTACGATCCCATAGGTATGGTACGGATGAAAAAGGGGGAAAAAGTTGCAATCTCTCTTGCTGATGGTGTTTTGATTCGTTATGATGTTGTTGCTGTTGTCAAAATCAAGATTGAGCATTTTTCATGAAAGTATATTTTAGGTTGTTTGAAAAATTGCCGCGGGAAATTATTTCAGCGATTGCATTTTTGGCCAAGACACACGCGTGTATTGACGTAGTGAGTAAACTGTTGACATTTGGGGTTTCTTCTGATGCTTCTGTTAAGTTGGTTAATAATCCATCGCAATGCCGTGAAGTTCAAACATTTCAGCATGCCGAAATGGTAGAAAAAGACATTTGTAAAATAATAGTGTAGTATAGCGACGTCATAACTGCCAAGTTAGGACATTGTGCAAANTGGTAGAAAAAGACATTTGTAAAATAATAGTGTAGTATAGCGACGTCATAACTGCCAAGTTAGGACATTGTGCAAGGGTTTCGATGGTATAAATTGTAAAGAGTCGTGAACATGTTGTGCCAGTTCCGTATCGGGTGTCTGCGTCGAAAATTCCTATTTTTAAACAACTTATATCAGACATGCAGGAACAGGATATAGTTGAAGTGTCAACTAGCCCGTATGCTAGTTCATCGTTTGTGTTCCCTTATAAAATTCCGGGACAATACGTTCTTATTTGTGAAAATGTATTCAGAATTGTATGTTGATGCGTACCCAGTCCCAGTTATTGAACCAATTATTCGANGTTCTTATTTGTGAAAATGTATTCAGAATTGTATGTTGATGCGTACCCAGTCCCAGTTATTGAACCAATTATTCGACGTTTACATAAAGCAAAGTATATTACCATTATAGATTCAAATTCAACTTTCTTGAAGTGTGAATTGCACCCACAGTCAAAGGAACCCTTAGTATATGATGTAACACAGTGAGTGTTATATCAATGGACACGTTAGCACATTAGTATAAATTCTGGTCCGCAAGCAATGTCGCGATACTGAATCACGTGTTGGGAAACATTTTCTTTTTGCATATGTAGATGACGTATGCATTTACAGCAGCACGTTGGAGTAACAAGCGAACCAACGGTGCTAGATGCCTTAAGGGAAGCAGAGTTAACGGCATACCCAGGAAAAATTAGTTGCATGGAACAGCACATCCGTTATTAAGGTTTCATTATTTCAGAAGGGCATTTGCATACCGACCCTGAAAATGTGAAAGCTGTGATAAAATTCCCACCAACAAAAATTCTGAAATGGGTGAAAACATTTTTGATAATGGTTGCATTTTACAGTAAATTAATTCATAATCTTTCTCAGTTGTTTAAACTTTTAAATGTATTGAAAAAGAAAAACATTTTCTGTGTGGTATTGGGTATCGCGCCGCTCGCTCCACCCAGCGTGTGTGATGGTACAGCGACTGGCGGATCTCATCACACATGAGTGAGGCGAGTTTTCGGTGTGTGCAGGAGCCGCGGTGATGTAGTGGTTAGACCACTCGCCTCCCACCAAGGTGAACCGGGTTGGATTCCCGGCGGGGTCACCTTCGGATTTTGCATGGGGGAATTGTGCCGGACGATGCCGGTGGTCTGCGTTTCACCCGCCCTTTCATTCCGGCGCTGCTCCATTCGCACTTCATTTTACCCTCATCGGATATCTTGACCTCATTGTTACGAGCCGCCCATATCTCTTAACTCAACTCAACTCCGTTGATAGATATAAGGGTCAGTCAAATGTAAGGTCCTCTATCCTTGTCTCCTGACGAGTTGAATGTGACAAGTAAAGAGCCTGAAAAGTTATTTTGACTCTACTGATAACTTTACTTTCTTGGCGCCACCTATAGTCTCTGCAAGCACCGAGACTCTGTTATACAGTGCGATGGTTGTTGTTTTATTGCAGAAATATGTGTAACCGCAACAGATATTTATCACTGGTAACCTATTTTTTCGGAGAAAAACCGCATTACCATCCAAATGGTTTGGAACGAGCCTCGTAAAAAACAGTTTGCTGGCTCAGTTCAGGTACGTTATTTTATAACATCCACCATCGGCACTCACCAGATCTCGCTCCGAACTTTTTACCCCCTTCCTTTATCTGAAGGATCACTTAGGCGGTAAGCAATTACGCATCAATGAGAAAGTGTTAACGGCTGTCAACAGCTGACGCATTCTAAAAGACACGCCGTGGTATAGATCTACAAGAGGTATCAAAAATCTCCTTACGAGATACGAAAAATTTATAGCCAGTCNAAAGACACGCCGTGGTATAGATCTACAAGAGGTATCAAAAATCTCCTTACGAGATACGAAAAATTTATAGCCAGTATTTTAGGAGGTTGGTAACCTACATTTGGACTGATTTTCATAATTTTCCTGATTTTTGGTCATTCAAAAACGTTAAGACCAAAGTTAGGGTTTTACGTCTTATGGCAACGTATTGTCTGATGCCAGGACGACACTTCCTTACTACAATGAGCCCTATCGTACAGTTCGCCAACTCAGTGATTAAGAGATCTTGGAGTTGTAACGGGATTTTTTTACCGAGGGTTCGACAACTAAGCAATCAGTGGTATATAGAACTAAATGAATAAGTTAAATTTTATAATCGTTATTATGTAAATTAACAATATTTACAAAATAAACTGTATTTATTCTTTTGCATAATGTATTCAGGTACTGTTCAAATATTTTATTAATATTTAGTGTTAATAGCATGACAAATAAAGGAATCAAACTCGATACTCTTTAAACCTGAGTTAGTGACATATTAGTGAAATATATATGTCACTTGAAATCAGTAAATGAGACACTCTCGACTGGTGAATAATCCTCATTATACACCGGGAACCAGTGCGTTGGAGTAGCTGGTGTCTCCTGATTGCAGTGTAAATCTGTAATAACCAGTAAGCTGCCACTGGTTGACGATCCATTCAGATTACAAGACTGAGGTTGCATTGTAGCTATTTCAGGTACAGAGTATGCCTTATAGATAATATCATGAAGTTATATTAGATAGTGAAGGCCGACATAAAGGATTCGTTTTAAAATTCCACACTTCGTACTTCAAGTTTTGTTTTCTCTCAAACAACGTAATAAAATTACTTTTTCGTAAATTTTGATGGTACATTGCAGACATTAGTTTTTCCTGNGAATTTTGATGGTACATTGCAGACATTAGTTTTTCCTGTAAGCGTTCGCATCTTTTAGAAAAGGAAGGAATGGGGAAATAAACTTTTACAGCCAACATTAATAGTTTATTACACTCGAAAATATGTATTCACATCCATTACTTCTAAGCTTCGGTATAGAATTATTTCAGTTGCTGNATAGTTTATTACACTCGAAAATATGTATTCACATCCATTACTTCTAAGCTTCGGTATAGAATTATTTCAGTTGCTGTCATAATTTGTACTTCACTTCAGCTCCCACACTTGCCTTCACCATGTTGTTATTAAGTTGCCAACACTATAGCTGACTGAAGTTCGTTCTTTCGTATTAAAGCATATTCTCGAAAGCATAAATTGTTAGTTTGTCAAAAAAGAGTTTCAGTTTCTATTAATGTAAAATGATATTCAGGCCGATCATTAAAAGTAAATCATAAAAATCTTTTGGGATCATTTTGGCTTCTGTAGACCGTATTTCCCGAATAATTTCAGGAAATTTCTGTGAAGGTGATTCCTTTGATTCCGCAATAATATTTTGATTTGTTATAGTAAACAAATGAATAGGGGAACCATTATTCTCAATGTCATCTGCGACAGTTTCCACATAAAAACGGTGTTTATTAACCTACAATGTATTCCAGATGGCATTCCACTACAGTACTCTTCTTCTTTGTTGGGCACTTCTTTCAATATTACGTGCTCTTGTAATCTAGCTTTCCTTTCATAACTTCCACAATATATATAATGACCACTATTTTACACTATTATTGCGAAGTCTATCGATTCAACCTCGCATTCTAGAATTATTTCCTTCGCAAATTCCAGTCATAGCAATTTCTACGATATGGTACAACTAAGAATAATTTTACTTCACACTGTAAAGCCAGGTTACTGGTAATATTCTGACGATCTGCACTATATGAAATCTACCTCCAATAACCAAATTTAAGGTGGACCCATAACTTACTGATATTGTATTGCAACTGGCCATTTCATTATTCAAACGTGTTTAAAAAGTGCGTTTTTGTTGAGGGGGGGGGGATTATTGTTCCCAAAAAATTCGTACCTAGACCTTAAATATTTGCTTCAAACCTAGAAGGGAAGTGACTATCATTTTTTGAAAATGTTCGGTATGAAAACATTTCAGGTTAAATTAATTTGAGGAAAGTGATATTGATGTACAGCAGGGCGAGGCTACACATCTTTAAACGCAGAACACAACCCCCCCCCCCCCCCCC